>CM032232.1:52630000-52752500 GCA_019009955.1 Riptortus pedestris
TTGTGTGTGTGTGTGTGTGTGTGTGTTTGTGTGTGTGTTGTGTATTTTTATAAATTTATTTTTATATATATATATATATATATATATATATATATATATATATATATATATACTACAGCTACCCTGAAGGCAGAGTACATAACGACAATCATTAACAAAAGTACAATTTTTCGTCATTCACTTCTTATTAATCATTCACCGATTACGCTCATCACCAATTTTTTTTTTAAATATTCTGATCATAGTTACTTCAATTTGGAATGTGGGGTAAAACCGGGTATCTAAAGTTTAAAGGCATCCAGAAACCACAAAATTTGCCACAAATAAGTAAAGTTTTGCTGAAATAAAGTTCTACTTATCTATTAACGCAACCACAGTTCATAAAAAAATCTAAATTTATCAAGAAGTTTTACCTTACTATTTTTGTAAAAAGTCATTTTGCCCGGTTTTACCCACTAGTAGGGCCCTTAACGTAAAGGTCAAAAATAAAACATTGCGTCATTCGATCATACCAAACGCTAAAGAAAATTACCTGTATTCTAATTGGAATATGAGTACAGTTAAAAACCTTTTCCACCAAAATTATAAGAAGGTTCCACAAAAATTGAATTATTTTCACTGGCACAAAACAAGCACGACTAACGATTTTGCGTAATAGCCCCTGCTTCTTCTTCAAAGGTGGATCCTAGTTCCTCCATTATCAGCCCGACTGCAGTACACACAACGGCTATGGGGTGGGACCCGGTTTGCTCTCGAATACCCGCTTTTACCCTACTCTATCCTGCTATGTTCATTTATAAAATGTTTATATTTTTAAACTTTTGTTATGTCATATTTATTTCACTTGTGTTATTTGTTATTTCACAATTATTTTACTTGTGTTATTTGATTTTGTACAATTTTTGACTTTTTAAAGTGCAAATCACCTCTGATGTGATGTCATAGATAAATAAATGTAAAAATCTACTTCCTGAAATGCCACACTAATGACGTGTCCCGACGTTCTATTCTCTATGCCTCCCGACGGCCATAATACTGGAGGCTCCCGTACTATGAAGCCTTGGTAAACAAGACGAATTAAATTCATTTTCTATGTATGATAGATGGACATTTGAAGAAACCGTTTGAAAACCCTAACATGAGTACCATCTGAATAGCAGATTACTCTTAAGGGAAATCTGCTAAAACGGTGGTAACCTGCAGATAACCCGTCCCAATTAGCCTTTCAAGCGCAAAGTAGAGTTTAATAAATAATATTTGTTATATAGAGAAATCAGCAAAATCGCCGTTCCATATGCTGCGACTCATAATCGTTTAGAGGGTCGCATATTCTTAGTCCCTATCAGTCGGCTAAACAAAATTAGAAGCCATGGAAACAGACAGCCTCTACATTATTTGGTTTTTACATTGAGAGAGGAATTATCGCCACAAAATATAAAGCCCTATTTATCACTATCAGGACAAAGAGGAACATAAACAGAGAGCACAATAATGTACGCTAGCCTAGTAATTGACAAATGTAATTACACAGTCATAATTCTCAGAAGAGAGAGAGAGGGAGGAGAGAGGAGAGAGAGAGGAGAGAGAGAGTGAGAGAGAGAGAGAGAGAGAGAGAGAGAGAGAGAGAGAGAGAGAGAGAGAGAGAGAGAGAACCATTAGCGCGATCTGGCGACAAACAAGGAGCGTAATGTGAGATAGCTGGCATAGTTGGGAGTGATTAAGGAAGATAGATTTAGGAGAAACGACCCCCTAATGACATCCAAACCACCAATTATTATTCTAGAATTTGGGCTATGAACTTACGGCGCCCCCCCCCCCTTTAAACTAAATGTAGACAGTATCAAATTTACTAGTCCCTTCAGACTTTTAATTTAATGAAGCTTTCATCACTGATATTGCTTCTAAACAGAAATAATTTAAATAACTGATCAGACAAATAGACTTTCTTCTTATGAATATTTAAAATTGTCCCATAAAAACATGGCTCGCATTATAATAAAACCCGTCACACAGGAGCTTCTTAAACTAAGATGTCCCAGTTGCTGGTACGACACTATACTTATCTCAACTCACAACATCGACCGTGTTATTTGTATCAAATTATACAATATATCAACAGAGTTGATCAGCAACCTCGTATGTCAAAAAAAATGATAAAACCTAGTTTTTTCATATTTATATTAATTGCACTGTACTTGATGTTCTGTTTCAAGGCCATATTCAAAATTATTTTATATTATTCACCTGTACTTTGAAATGATTTGAAATAATGTATCAATATTTTCCTTTACTGAATGATTTAATCAGTTTTTATGTAACCTATTAAGGTATATTTTTTTACAAACGAGGTTGCTCATCAACACTGTAGATATATTGTATAATTCTGCAACAAAAACACGAAGAGTAGAATTGAGAGATTTTCGTGAAGACTGAAATCAAGAATGTATGAATAACTTGCTTAATATTTTACAAAAAAATGATGAATTGCAGAGCAATACTAGTTTAAGAAGATATGTCATAATATTTTTCTTTCGGACTTATAATAATGGAAATATTTTGAATTTTCAAATTTGCCTCCCTCTATACCATGTCTGTATAGTATTTCAACTATTAACGACTATAAACCTAAAGTGAAACAGCTTAAATATCGAGTACGGTATAGATCAAATAAATATTTTGAAGTTAAGAAAGTAAAATATGATCTTATAACGTCATAACACCAGGTATTTTCGTGTATCTCATCTAGTAAATATCTGTCATATACAATATTTGGCATTTAAGCTTCAAATAAAGTGTGTGTTGCTGTTTCAGCTTATTGATAACATGGCATGTGTTAGAGTGCGGTTTACTGAAGGCTGAAAACTAAAAAGTGCATATATGTCAGTTTGTGACATATATGCTAAAACGTTCTGTTGACCCCCCCTCCCCTTATTTAGTTCTTGGACCTCTAAAATTTCAGTTATTAAAATATAAATTATTCTGATTCATTATAAATTGTAGTTTTAGATATATTAAATAGTTTGTAAAAAGTTAATATGTTATATTCAGATATATATCAGTAATTGTTTTTCTTTCCGGTGAAGAATATGTCTATCTATCTGTTCAGCTCTGAATGGTTGGCAGACCTATTTGTTTGCAATTCAGAAGCCGTTTCCGTTGGGAGCTTGTTAAAATTAACTGAAATATTTCTCATTACCGTTGGTATTTACTCACGGTGGTGTTATGTTACCAGTATGCTGATTTCGCTATTGTAAAACTTCACGTGGAAAATCTGCTTAGTTTACGCAGGTCCTGCGTGACGGACTTTTTTTTTTTATCAAAGTAGGATGGGAAAGAAGGGAAGCGGAAACGAACCGGAGCTAAAAAATTACAAATTTCTCCGTACCTGTGAGATTTAAACGAAAATTCGTAACGTTTGCTTTTACCATGAAGAGTTAACATTCGATGACATTTTTATGATCTGATTGTCTGGAACGGAGATATCGTTACTATCAAAGTAAAATATATTAAACTACGTTCATCAAAACAGTTTGTTTATTTAATGTAAGTACAAGGAAGTCGTGTAATGCCTGTATTAGATGTATTACATGCATAATACGCAATAAATAATTCAGATATTTAATCTGTCCCAGCGTAATTGTATTAATAAATATTCATCAGACATCGGAAGTTTAAACAAGAAATTACTGTGATATGTATAATATATATTTGAATTATAGAACAAAAACTACATAATATTTTCACAATACTATACTATAAAAGCTTAAAATTATTTATTAGTGATAATTTTGCTTTTACCCAGAAGGTCACAAGCAGAAAAAAAGTTTACACTGAAAACGTTTACGGATATAACAAACATAAATAGTTTTTACACAGCATTTTTTTTTTCATTCTTCAGACTTTTGTATAAAGAAGATCCGAGATTGAACATTCTTCTGGTCATTTTTTTTGTAGAAAGGGCAATCCTCTAGCAAATCTTCTGCTGTATAATTCGAGATACATTTCCAGCAAGTTGGATTAAAAAGATTTTTTACAAGATATGAATGTGTGAGTGCCTTCTCACAAATTCTTACATTGGTCTACGAGTATGAATTCTACTTGGCGGTTACTTCCGAATGATGTTTCTCATTTCCTAGTATCATGTTTAATTTTTACTAAAGCGAAATTCGATGATAACCATTTTGTGTTCCAATAATGATTAAGTATTCTTTGAACAATTTTTAGGACATCATTTTGAGATTCTCTGTAGATGGCTGCACTGTTACTGGGCCTGCGAGCATTATTGGCTTCTTCATCTGCTTTCACATTTATTTTAATATTTTTGTATAATTCGATATCATATATCATTTCTTTATCAGTCATTTTGTAACATAAGTTATGCATGGCTCGGATTAGAGGGTTTGGAGTCAATTTTTTTAATAGCCAATAGGGAGCTTAGTGAATCACTAATAATTATGATTTGGTTATTACACGGTATTAGTGCCTCTAAATTGGCGAACGCCTCTCTTCAAAACGTGTAGACGCTTAACAGTTATAAAAATAAATACATGTTCATCACTCAGAGCCTGCGTTAACTAAGCTGATTTTACACATGTGTCACGTATTTCCATTTCTCCAAAAAGTAAAAGTTCAATGAATCTTAGAATCTAAGGTTTCCAATAAAGTGTTCCATGATATATCAGCTTATTGTTAATATTATATGAGTAGGAATGGGGATTTACTGAATGCCAAAAACAAAAAAAAATGCAAATATCTCGGTTAATAAGATATAGAAAAATAAAAAACGTAAATAACAGCATTTATTGAATATTTACTTTCAATTTTCGAAATTTCCCTCGGCTATACGCCCTCCCCATTACATTCATTTCAGCCGTTAACGAACTTGTTCTAACGTAAAACGTTTAAATACCCAGTTTTATGGAAACGATCAAACAAAAACTAAGACCGCTAGAACATTAACACAAAAAAATATAAATAGTTCTGGACAGAAATTATTTTCGTGATCGCCTCGGATCGATGGACGTTTGAGGAAATTTTTCAAAAATCTAGTCATGAGTACAACCGCAATAGTAGATTTCCCTTATGGGAAATCTGCTAAGAAGTACTTTCAGAATCTTTCACGAAATTTATAAAAACATTAAATGTTTAACTAATAAGTAGATTTTGTGTGGTTGTACTCACAATGTTAGTATCTTATTTTGAATTACTTGGAAAACGGTCAATTCTTCACAAGTTTTATTTTACGAGGCTTATTATTATGCAAGTTTTATTTTGAAAGTTTCATTGTACGAGATAGTTGCTCTAATGCCTAAGTGGCCTGAGAGAATTGAGCGTATTTCTGCTATTATTGTGAAAGTTGGGAGTTGACTCTCTGAGCTCTGGAGGCAGATGGACTTTTGAATGGAAAACACTTGGGGGCTAATAGAGGCTCCGAGGTCAGAGCGGAAGCCAACTTGTGAATGCTAATGATAGTTTAACTGCTTAAGGGACAAGTTCCGATTGACCCGGGCCCTGGGAGAGAGGTCGGAGTCTTGAAAATGGGCCAGAATTGACTTGAAACTCCCGGAACATCAATACACTGTTCGTCATTAAATGTAACGGCGCAGAGGGAAAAAGTAACAAACTGAAGTTTTAAAAAAAAACATTTATTCAGGCCAATTACTATTAGACTCAAGTTTCCAGAATTGTTAATAATCTTGCAACAGGAAATTAAATGCTTTGTAAGCCATGTTATTCAGTACTGTTCTAGAAGGTTGAATCAGATAGTAGATCGGGAAAAAACATTATTCTAGGGAAAAGTGTATTTATTTAGCTAGTTTCGACTCCTAATGGCAGTGTTCTGCTGAACAAAAAAATATAGGAACACGTTGAACCATTACACAATGAATCATGTAACACAATATGCATGGACATTAAAACATAAATTTAGTGTCATTTGAGAACTGCATCCTTGCCCACTTTAAGATCAGTTAAATAGACATTATTTCTTAATCATTAAAGTAATATATAACAGGAGCTGGATTAACAAACAAAAGTCCGTCATGCAGGGGCTGCGTAAACTAAGCAGATTTCCTATGTGAAGTTTAGCATTAGAGAAATCTGCATACTGGTAACACAACACCAACATAAGTAAATACAAACGGTAATGAGAAATCTTTCAGTTAATTTTAATAAACTCCCAACTGAAACGACTTCTGAATTGTAAGAATAATTTATATTTTAATAACTCAACATTTAGTAGTCCAAGAACTAAAGAAGGGGGGGGGCGGATGAACAGAACTTATTTGCATAAATCTCACAAAGTAACGACGGTTAGGTAAGGTTAGAAACTACAGGTTAGGTTAGAAGCTTCCGCCAGAGCCGACTTATGAAAACGGCCGAACTTACCCGAACAACACCCGACCACAGATTTCATAAAAATTGAAATATCTCGGTTAATATTCAAGATAGAGAATAAGTGTGTTTAACAATATTTATAGTAAATTTAATTTGCAATAAGATTGGTTCTATACAATTTTTCGATCCAATGCATAATAACAGAGATATTTTGAATCTTCAAAAATCCCCCCTATAAATCCCCCCTCCCTCTGGTACGATTTCAGCCATTAGCGAACTTGATCTGTCTTTTTACATAAAACGGTTAAATATCGAGTTTCGTAACGATCAAACAAAAATTGCGACCGCTAGAGCGTTAACAGATATATATATATATATATATATATAATTTTGAACGGACCTCATTTTCGTCATCTCCTGGATAGGATCGATGGACATTTGAAGAAATTTTTCGAAACTCGCTGCATGAGTACGACCTCAATAGCTGATTTCCCTTAAGGGAAATCTGCTAAAAAAGGATAATATTGCCAATTATTTAGAAAAAATGTTACAACTGTTCAAAGTAGCCTTCTTCGGAAACGTCACAAACCCTGTTTGTTGTGTGAAGGATATGTACAAGTTTTATCATTAAACCTATTATTTTTTTATATTCTATCACGCAGTAAAGAAAGCATAATAATCATGACTAATTTTGAGCAGTTCCCTCTTGATTGAAATCGGCTTAGAGCGAGAGTGGGAAGCTTAGAGTGTGCGGAAATAAGAATTTTCAATTTCTGTTTAACTATTAGATATCATTTTACATAATAATAAAAATAACTGTAAATTATGTTTTATGGCGTTTTGATCAGGCGCATTGGAACGGAGATATATTTATAACTTTCAAATGATGATCAACGAAACATATTCTTTATTTATTGATTTTAATAGGGAGTGCAATGATGTCAAGTCACACCAGATTTTTTTCCGGAACAATAGTAAGGAAGTAATCAGCCGATTAAGTACGAAATGTTCGCCAATTCTCTCGATTCATTAAAAAAAGTCCATCAAAACTGGTGCTGCGTAAACTAAGCAGATTTCCTACCTCCTGGAATATGACAAGCTGATGCCTCATCTCACTATCTATTCTCAATTCCTTTCGTAGAAAGAATCCTATGTAAAAAGGAATTGAAATATTAGCTAGGCATGAGATTTTAGATGTTAAAAAAAACGATGTACTTAAAGTGAATATCGGATGAATTGAAGTGGGGGTATATAAATGACTGAAACCAAGAAAAAAAATTCAAATACCACAGTTAAAACTGTTAAAAGTAGTAGAAAACTAGTTTTAGAAAACTAAAATACCAAGAAGAATTAAAGTACTCCATCTGACTTACAGTAATGGAAGTACTTCGGATTTTCAATTGTTTCCCCTCCATTTCTCTATGCGAAATTCACCCATTATTAATGCAATCTTTAGCTTTCTATAGACCGGTTAAATATCGAGTGTGATGTTGATAAAATAAAAACCTTACAGTTTAGTAAAATCGCAAATGATGGTGCCTCACTGATAATATTTACATAATCTCACATTGTAAGAAGTCAATAAAAGCAATGTTTGGTAATTAAGCTTTGAATAAAGCGTTTCATAATATAAGAGGTTATTGTTAAATTGACATAAGTAGGAGAAGAAGTTTACAGAACGCTGAAAACTAAAAAAATCAAATAGCTCGGTTAATGTTCAAAATGAAGATAAAAATATTTATAGGAAATTAAATGTGAAATAAGATAGGGTAAATAATAATATTCACAACTTAGATAATTCGAAATTCTCCTTCCCTAAACCTCCCTCTCTCATATGCGAGTATAGCCTACATTGAACAAAGTATTTAACTAAACATAAAACATTTAATTGCGGAGTTTAATGACTATAAAACACCCCCGCCCCTATCACCACAATAACCTGAGATTCCGAAATTGGAGGGTTCAAAATGTAAATGGACACTGACTGGTCAAAAGTACCGAAACTTAAACTTACAAGGACGAGTTCGTAAGTGACAAAACTGAGTTTACTTATGGTAATAATATTGTTCTACCTACCCTATTGTTCTATTAATGAAATACATGTTTTATTAAATGAAGAAGTGCAAACAACACAATATAGATTTATTTTTATAAATATCTGCACTTTACAATGTAACTAATTAAAGTACAACTCAGCCAGTCGGCGGACAATAAGATTTTCTTTCGAGAGCGTAAAGATTTTCATATAGAAAGTGTTTGGAATTTTTCATTAAGGGGCTTAATGGTTTGCCGAATATACAAGATAATCAAGAGGTTCTCAGGCTTCGGCCTGAATACGAAATAAGCCTTGATTTATTAGAATGGGCGGAGATGAAATTAAATTTACCTCCCCTCACCCTCTATGGCCTCACCCTCCAATTTCATTCAAGGTGTGGTCTTATAATAATTCATCAAAACCTTTGTTAATAAGCGGCAACTTTCGTATATTAACAGTGGTAGGAATAATTTCCGAAAAATATAAACAGTTTTTGAAAGAATTAACTTAATTTTAATTTTTCATGAATAAGAGAACTTCGATCAGCAGTCAAAATGTATCCTAAACAGCCATAACAAACTCTAACTCTTGGTCAAACTGGTATTGTTGATCAGAACAATAATTGCTAAAATCGGACAATAGGGAGGGGTGTTTAGGGTGGGCGAATTTTGGAAATTCAAAATATCTCCGTTATTGTATTCCGGATCGAAAAATTGTATGGAACTATTCTTATTGAAACTTTAATTACCTATAAATGTTTATGTTACGGGGTGAATATTGTAATGAATGATATATCTTTTGTTTTTCTTTCTTTTTTTTCTTCTCATAGTAACCCTGTGAGGAGTTATTTATTCGAATACATGTTCCATTGCCACGTGGCATATTACAGGTATTATTATGTTTAAATACCTTTTTATTTCACAATATATATTTATCAACTATTAACTCAAATATTATATTCAAGAAATAAAATAATGAATAAAATACAATATTAAAATAAGCATGGTAATTACAAACAAAATTAATAAATGAAATGAAAAAGTAAATAAATAAATAAATACAATAAGAACAAAAACATATCAATTAATGTTAAATTAAACGATGATTAATTTGCGAGTCTATGTAAGGTAAATATATTGAATTATGATTCCCGTTCCTCACAATCAACTTTACATTCTAATGTACTCGTATTTTTGCTACATCCATATCTATACTTTTGATAAACTTTATCAATCACTTTATTATATTTGTTAAATATAATATGAGGTGGTCCTGGCCAATTAGCTCCTTTTAAAATTACGTTCATTATTAAATTTGATTAAATGTTATGCAGTCATAAAGTATATGTAAAAACGTTTGTGTTGTCTGTAAGTCGCAAGTACATTTGTCATTGCCTTGAATTTTAAATCTTGTTAAATAATGTCCTGTCTGTCCATGTTCCGTTAGAAATTGTGTGCATTTGTGATGGTGACTCATTATTGTGTTGTAGTTGTTGTAAGTTATGTTTGGTATATATGTATATATCCTTGTAATTGTTAGATATAGGTTAGGTGTAAAACATATGTTTTTGTAAATTCATTAAATATGCTTTTGTTTTAGCAGTCATGAGTTGAAGAATGAAGAGACACATTCTGATAAAACATGATATACCTTTTTTCTTGCTTAAGAAAAGTTGATGTCTAATTTCTTCTCTGTCGTCAATACTAAACGACATTATTGTATTTTTTAATTGACAGCCTTCAGTGAACCCCCAATCCTACTCAGATCATGCTAACAATCAGCTGTTATGAACTACATTATTTGAAGCTTAAATACCAAATATTATCTTCCAAAATATTTTTACTGCATGAGATAAGCGCAATAAGTTATAAGATTTTACGTTCTAAACTAATTGATTTTTATTTAATAAACACCACACTCGATATTTAACCATTTCATGGAGAACTGAAGGTTATGGTAATGACTGAAATCACTAAAGAGAAATTCATTGAAAGCAATTGAAAGTGATTTGCAGTTTTGTTGTCGTTTGTAGCTGAATCAATAGCGCTATAGGTATTAATTTTATTTTTACACATTATTAGTGTAATTTGACTCGTTGGAAACATTTGAGTATTATTTTGTGGGGTAGTTTTGTTACGCACAGACAAAAAAATTACAAACTAACTGAACAGCATAAACGTTAGAAAATAAATCTAAAATTTCACCTACCTAATTGATGATTAGAACGAGCAAAAAACATGGGGGAACAAGAAGACTAAAAGTCCATTTTAGGTTTTTGTCTCTGAAAGTGGGAAGTAGATAAAGCAGGGCCCCCCACACCAAAAGTAATGCAAGCATTTAGCAGACAAATTGCCAAAAAGTTTTGACATCTGTTTACCAGACTAATCCCAACTCCAAGGCTTGATAAAATGGAGCAGAATAGAGCCATCTGGTTTTTACTTACCTCCCATTTATTTACAACTATGAAATACCATTTCCATGAACTAACTCCTCAAGTTTATTAATTTATAACGTTCTTGCGCCAGCTTATAGTGTTTAACCTAATTTGCAAATCCCTGTAAGTTACTATTTTTGAACAAGAGAACCTTTAAGAAAATTTGTAGTAGCATCATTGTTTTTTTGGTGGGTACGTTACAAATTCTTTTATTTTTCATTTATTTAAACAGTTTCTATGTTTCTTTTTAATCTTGATACAATATTCAAATACTCTTAATAGTTTCTTGGCGAGAAACACTAACCAAACTCGTTTTTCATACTTTAATCAAAATTGACCTACATGTTCGTGAGCATTACTCCACCTCTTCGGGCCATTCTTTTTCTACATATAATAACATTAATATATAATCTCTAAGATAATTCTACATTACATTAAAATATTTATAAGTGTTAGCTAAAATAATATTTGTTTAAATTTAACACTCACTGTTTACTTGCAGCTATGAAGTGCTCGGCCCGTCTTACATTCACTGAAAGAAATTTCCACTCTGGGGAGGTCACGTAACTAAGATTCCCGAAGTAAATTATGTCCGATGACTCGATTATTTTCACTTCAAATCTTAAAATCTATTTATTAAAATTTATTTAATTTAAGATAAAACGTAACAGAATATAAGATTTATGTATTTAATTTCTGTTTTTTGGTCACTACTTTTATCAATTATTTTTATATTAATATTCTCTTTTCTTTTTCTTTTGATATTATTCCTTTGTGTATCCATTATTTAAACGTTACCGAAATTGAAAGTGTGTTTCACAGAAATGGAATAGTCTGTCAAAACAGTTTTATTTTCATTATTATCAATACTTTTTACATCACGCTTTATTCTCTTAGTTAGCAATTTTAAGGAGTCACCAATGTAGGTTTCATAAAAGAAAAGAAAAGAAAGAAAAAAAAGAGTTTTAGTTATTGACCTTTGTCAATAAAATATGATGAAAGTTTCTATGTTATGTGCTAAAAACAGATTCAGAAAGTACAAAATAACAGGGAAATTAATTCTAATGCCTTCTAAAGGTTTTAAAAAAACGTCTACTCCTTATTCATTTTTAATTAGCCTTTAACGATTTTTTACGGTAATTAATTTTTCTCATTCTATCAAATGAGGTAGTTACAATTATTTTTTTTTATTTTTTGACTCTGTTCTTCATATTTGTTTTAATATTTTACAGTAATTGCACATAAAGTGCCAAAAAATCGTTTACGACAATGGCATGTACTCACTTTTTAAAACACATTGTTATACAAAATATTTTGATTCGATACCTAATAGTTATTTATATCTTTTAACTCTTACTTAAACTTGATTTCATCAATCAGAGAACTTCATATTGAATTTTAAATAGTGAGTTAATAAAAAGAACTTAGAGCCAATAATGTGTAACAAAATATTATTTATTAACCTTGTTCTACTAGGGCTAATTGGAACAAGTTATCTATAGGTTACCAACCTTTTCTAGAGAGGATGGGACTAAATATTTTCTTTATGAGTTCGTCACTAAATAAATTCCTATTCTAGGTTTATCGTTTGTGATTATAAGACCTTAACTCACATTACCAAACTGAGCCCCAATTATATACAATAGAAAAGAAAACTCATTGAGTAAATAGAACCACAATTAGAGATTTTCTCATACCAATTCTCCTAAAATGTTTGCTTTAAACTCACTTAATTATCACTTCCTGGTTATGTAATACGTGTTTTATAGGATTCAATTATTCAACATTCAGTCTATATTTAGAGGGTTAAAAATAGAATTTAGAGGGCATGACATTAAATCTTTCCTGTTCCTCCTCCTCAACGATTTCATTAAATATACTATATCTAAAAGAGTTTAGCAGATTTCCTTAAGAGAAGTTAGATTTTAAGGTAGCGATCATGACGACGCGATTTTCGAAAACGTCTTCAAATGTCCAACGGTCCAGACGTGGCTGATGAGGAAAATATATATGAAATATATTTGTCAACGGAAGGATCAAAAAGGTCAAACACCTCCACTCTTAATACTTCTTTTATTACAGGCAAAGTACTTTCGGGGCGAACCGTCCATCATCAGTGCTCTGTGACACAGCATTTATACTTTCAAAAACATGTTATATATATGAATAAATAAAAAATAAATGTAAAAGCCAACAAAGGTAGTCGAATATTAAAAAACATTTAAAAACAAGCAAATATATAAAACGCAATGCTACACTTATGACTAAAACGTTACAAATAAATATTAAAAGCAACAAATAACAAAATAACTAGGAGATGGAGAGGAACTGACCTATAGCTGGTCCCTATTGAGCCGACATCTCCGGCGAGACTGGGAGCCTACACGGGCCAGGGCAGCTACTGCAGAGGACGGAACATGCCTGAGCACGCCACCCTCCCCCCTAATATTAATATTCTTATCCTCCAGCATGTCCATCCTGATCCATAACTGCTCTACTATATCCATTTTCTTCCCTTTGCCAAGGTGGTCGAGGTGCTCGACCAGCCGTTGAGTTCGAGGTGCTCGACCACCTTGGCAAAGGGTAGAAAATGGATATAGTAGAGCAGTTATGGATCAAATGTTGTTCTATACATTTTTTTGTAATTAAATATTAAGTGAGCTATTCCCATTTTCTTGTATTCAACCACCAATAAACCTCAGTTATACTTATCGATTTTTTGATTAGAAATAGAGAATATATAGTGAAATGAAATACCATTTTGTCATCAGCGAGAAATATGCTTAGGTTATTTAGCTCTTGTGTGACAGCCTTCTGCTTGTATGTGTTTGTCCAGATACTAGTCTCAAGAAAATAATAATTTGTGGTAAAATAAGTGTATTACATAATCTAAATTTTTGAATTTAAGAAGGTGCATATTTTTTTTATTTATTCCAAGTTCACAGTTAAAAACTTATTTGTTGACTTTGGAAGGATTTCTTGGAAATGTTAATGACCATTATTATTATCAGATTTGTATAGCTGAAGCTTATTTAGGAAAACGTTACCCGAAGCTGTGAAGGGGAATATTAATATGTTGAATGTTCGTATTGTAAATTTCCAAAATCCTTAGACAAATGGTGGAACAATTAGTTAGAAATAATTTCTTAAAGAAAGCTAAATTACTACCTTGATTATGGAGAAAGGAAAAGATCCTCTTTGTCAAATAGGAAAGAATCCTATTAACCCTTTCCACTCCAATGTCGAGTGTCACTCGACACTGATTTTGTTCCACTAGCTCCACTGTCGAGTGATACTCGACATGGTGTAATACCTCTTTTTGGGGAAAATTTTAAAACAGGAGGGATTTTTGTTACTGAAATGTTTGAGTCACGAATGAATGAAACATATTCTAGAATCGTAAGATACTATAATTCAATTAAAGCCTTGGAGTGGAAAGGGTTAAACATACAGAACAAGGAACTTTACAAATATTCAGATACATCGATTTATTATTGGGGGATTCTTTAATTCTTTACCGACTTCTATATGACTTTTGAAGACATATTGAATTATATATTTATTGTTGATTTAAAAAATATATGTTTACTATCTTTTCATTCTTATTTATTTTATATTTTTTCTTTGTTTTTATTTCAATAATTGCGTTATATTGTGTGTGTGTGTGTGTGTGTGTGTGTGTGTGTGTATCTTGAATACATGTGCTGTATTAAGCTGTACGAGAGATGTACCAAATAATTTTGGCCTAATCCCTATTTTAATAAATAGGTAGAATATGGCGGAAGCTTGTAAAAATTAAAAGTCAATAAAGCTATATTTTCATATTAATTCTGTTGAGAAAATTCAATAGGAAAACTGAAATGAGGAAACAAAGAAAAAACGAAAAAAACAAACAATAAATCGATTTACCCCTAATCAGAAATAAATCTCATTAATAAGTAAATATCTGAAATATTTCCGTATTTTAAAATTCCGTATTTAAAATTGGTGAAAAAATAAAATATAAAAAAAATCTGAAATTTCTCCAACGTAATTAGAATGAGAAAAATTCAGGAGGAAAAATGAAATTAGGAAACCAGTAAAATGAAGAAAATGTAATGTATTTACTTTTACACACATACTTTATTAACAAACGTAGTTCAAATACTGCTTAGAGAATACCTTTAATATTCAATATATATTTATAAAGACCATTCAGTAATATCCTTTGTGAACATAAGCAGCGTTATCTTTCATAAAAAGAACCTTTGTACATATTTCTTTCACCGAATGCAACTAAAATTTAAATTTTGATAATACAAAGCTGTGGTAATATAATTAAATCTGATGTAACGTTTGCAATGAAGAAGCTTAATCCAACTGTTGTTCAAATAGAACCATTATAAACTTATCAGTATATGATTCATCCCACTGTTCAGTAAACAAATTATTGAGAGAGAAAGAAAAAACTTTCAATTAAATATTACTCATTTAACATTGATCATTCAGTTCGTCATTAAAGTCTGTGAAAATTAATATTATATCTTATAAATAATGCCATTTATAGGAATAGAGAAATTGGCATTATTTACTAATACAAATAATTTAAGAGCATAATATGTACTGCTTTAGTAGTTCAAACAAACTTTTCATTAAAACTGGATCAAAATAAAAAAAAAAATTCTAGGTCTATCTGTTTAGGGGTCTGAAGGCGGAAAATTAAAAAAAATCTAGATTAATATTCAAGATAAAGAAAACGTGTTTATAATAAAACGTATAGAAAATTAAATTTCCAAGAAGATGGAATCTATGGAATTCTTCGATTTGATTAATAGTAACGCAGTAATTTTCGATGTTTTCTACCTCTAAACCCCTGCTCCTCCAGTTAGATTTCAGAAATTAGCTTAATCATTGGTTCTTCATGAAACGCTTACATCTTGAGTTTAGTTGCGATAAAAAAAATTGCGAATATATATACATATGTGTGTGTGTGTGTGTGTGTCTAAAAGCTGCCCTCATTCCGGAGGGTTACTATCAGGAACAGCTCCCCTTATCTTCTTAATTGGGTATTATTAAGAAAATTCATTTTTTTAAACGCGTAATTTCAATTAAATTTTGAAGATGAGCCTGTGCTGCTTGAATTGCCGCTTTTAATTTTACAAATGTTAATTTATAACTCTCGCCAAATGCTTGATGACCGCAGTAGTTCTTCTATAGACCCATTGTTGATAATCCCAACTTTTTTTAAAACTTTGGCAGTTCTCTTGGATATCTCACCTCTTTTCCCTATAAGGAAAATAGATATAAAAGGAAAGTCGGTCACTATTTTTCAATAGTGTATTTTTCCTTGAAGTATTCATACCAAGGTTCATAAATTCTCTTTACTTTCCTCGTAAGCTTCAATTGACTGGTTTATTGATTGGTTTCAAACCCCACTGTGTGATCCAGGATGAGTCCTTTGTTTGCTTTTCTTTTACTACATCTGCTCGTTTCGGTGATCCATCAGAATCACCATGCTCGTTACCTCTTCATAGACTTCCCAATCTTTGTAGAGTCCCCTTAAGAGAAATCAGGAATAGAGGTTATACTCATGACGCGATTTTCAAAAATTTCCTCAAATGTCCAGCGATCCTACCTGGGAGATGACGAAAATGAAAAAAAAAGTCTCTCTCTCTCTCTCTCTCTCTCTCTCTCTCTCTCTCTCTCTCTCTCTCTCTCTCTCTCTCTCTCTCTCTCCATAGATATATATATATATATATATATAGATATATATATATATATATATATATTTTCTTCTGTTACCGCGGTCGCAATTTATTTATTCGTTACCAAACTCAATATATAAGCGTTGTATAAAAGAAGAATGATCATGTTTGTTAACAGCTGAAATCGGATTATGGGAAAAGGGGGTTTAGAGTGGAGAAATTTCAAAAATTCGAAATATCTTCGTTATTATACGTTAGATCGAAGAAATGTAAGTAATAAATATTATTGCAGATTTAATTTCAGGTTTTTTTTTTTGTTTTTTTTTTATATACATATTTTCCCTATCAAGAATTTTAACGGAGATATTTCGATTTTTTTAGTTTTCAGCCCTCAGTCAACCCCCACTCCTACCCGTCATATTTTCAATAAGCTGTTATGTTATGAAGCACTTTATTTGAAGCCTAAATACCACAAATATTTCTCATTGAACTTTAAAGTTTTCAGATAAATGCAATGTTTTGAAAATCGCGTTATGAGTTCGATCTCAATAAGCCCTAAAGGAAATCTGGCAATAAATTGAACATGGTATGATTTGGGATACAGCTGTTTTAAATGAAAATCGCCTAAGTAGGAGTTGGGGTTCACTGAGATTTCAAACAAAAATACACAAATAACTCGGGTCGTATTTGAGTTAGAGGGATAATTTTTGGAAGATCAATTGTTATTCATTACTTATTTAATCAATTTGGCTGTATAATATTTTTCTATGTGTATTCTGTATTCTACTCTTCTTTTATAAGAGTTACTAACCCAACCTACAAATTAAGAATATAATATAAAACAGCTATTTGAATAATATTTACATTTTGAATTCCTTTTGTCTATTAAGAATCCTCGTTTAAGGAGAGAATGAACTTTCTCGAAATTTAAATTTCGTTGAATATATTTCTGTTTTTTTTGTAGACGATGTACTATGTGCTGTGGATAAAAGTAACTATCTAGTAAAAGTATTTGATAAGGCGTGACAGTGTTATCGACTGACTGTGCAAGGGGACCAATCGCTGAGAGCCTACACGCGAGTCCTCCCATCAGCCCTTCTACATATTTCATAACCTCTATGGCGGCTTTTCGCCAATCTCATTGATTATTTATGAAGGGAAAGAGTTCGCGCCTTCAAATATCGGTCATTGTTCCCCCGGTGCTTTGACGGCTCTCTCCAATGTTTCAAAACTACAGCCACTCGATAACGATCTGCTGCCTTTTAGCATATTTCCCTCACCCAGGAAATCAGCTATTGGCATTGTTTCGTGTCTGTAGAAACATTCCTACGAATATCCATCGATCCATGCTTCTCTCTCTCTCTCTCTCTCTCTCTCTCTCTCTCTCTCTCTCTCTCTCTCTCTCTCTCTCTCTCTCTCTCTCTCTCTTTCTCTCTCTCCCCTCCCCCACTTTCCCTCTCTCTCTGTTGAAATGGATGCACCGAGCCATTGTGCCTAAGTCAAGTGAGACGAAATATGAGATTTCTTGATTAACTAAAGGACTCTACTGAGTGAGATGTAGTAAATTGGAATGCCATTGTCCAATTAGGAAAAGTGTGCAGAAAGCTGGTAATGGTTGCTAAATATCTTCAAGGCCTATAAATGCAACCAATATTCATAGGATATATAACTACATCATTAAACCTGTACTGTGGTGAGGCATGGGCGTTGAGGGGAAGCAAAGGTTGAAAGCTTTGAACGTAATATTCTTAGAGCCATAATAGGCCCAAAGCGCGAAAGTGACTTAGGACTCTGGAAATGGGAAACAAGAGAATAGATTATACCTGAACGAGAGAGACGATTTCACATGATATAAAGGCTAAGAGGTTACTACAATTGGCTGGGTTTTTTGTACGAAGTAACGTAAACTGTCCTATGCCAAACAATGAACTCGACATTGATACACGCTAAGCAATGAAATAGACGGAAGAAGTGATGAACTAAAAGAATGAAGAAGGATTCAACGGAGTTCCAAGTGGACAGAGGTTGAGCAGTCTGTTAACTGCGGCTAAAGATTACCAAGTTCTGTAAAGCCAAACGAAATAATTTATATATATGGATAGATAGATCAGTTATCATCAAACATATCCCTATGAGTATACTGAGGTTTGGAAAGATTGTATCCATTATTCATGTATCACAGTGCTTCCAAAAGGATATGCTTAAGTAAGTAATGGGCCTATGAGTGAGTGTAATAAATGTTTGGTTATTTTATATCTTTACCTTTTACCTCATTGTGGTGGAAAAAGAGAACAGAATATGCGATGGTGTCATTTGTCAGATATTTGGGGTATTCGGGAAATCTGCTCACTGCGGTAAGGACTTCTATGACCCTCTCTCCGGCAGTGGATATTTTTTACTTAATTCTCATAAAGACTTCATGGGAGTTTAAAAACATGCTGAAACCCCCAGAGAGTAGGACGGGGCCTGAAAGGATGTTCTATATGCGGGCTTAACGTTGCGTGTTTTGGAAACATGGTAAGATACATGGCTGTTTGCCGGGCCCCACTCTTTCTGCCTCATAAATCACTCATGAGCTAACCCACTGCGCTCTGGATAAAATATGTACGCGGATCGAACCTTAGCCTGACTTTATAGCCTCCACTGACGCCGGCATTACCGTATTGGGGGGACGAACAGCTACAAAGATTTTGGTTAACCCCAAGAAAATAAATATAAAAGGAAAGTCGGTCACGTGCTCGAATGGAAACGGATGACGCCACAGAGTATCGTGTCATCTAGATTATCTATTCTCTATATCCGCCCTCAATCAACAAACGCCACAACATAACTTGGGCATATTATGCTTATTCCTATACAATAGTATCATAATTCAGAATAACATTAATAGAAGTTGAGATTTACTGGAGAAAAAACGTACTTCACAAAGGGGATGCGTAAACTGAGCAGAATTCCTCACATGTATGTACACTTGTGATATCATTTCAACAGCTATTCTCTACTTCTACGTAAAATATCAGAGATATCTTGAATTTTCAAATTATTTCCTTCTCTAAACCCATTAACTATTGTGGTCCTCAGTGTTCACTGAAACAGTTAAAGATCGAGTATGATATAAAAAAAAAAATAAACAAAAATAAAATAAACATTTTTGAATTGAGAGCGTAAAATCTCTAATGATGAAGTCATCATTCAAAATATTTGCTTTCAATAAAGTGGTTCATGATATAACAGGTTATTGTTAATATAACATTAGTAGGAGAGGGGGTTTTACTGGCGGCTGAAAACTAAACAAAATGCAAATACCTCGGATGATAATGAAGGTAGTGGTTGTTTTCACTTATAACAACATTTATGGAAAAATAAATTTTGTAGAAGATTGGTTCTATACACGTTTTGAATCCCAATAATATATTTTGTATTTTCGAAATTCTTCTTCTCTAAACCCCCCTTCCACTCGTCCGATTTCAGCCATTAATGAACTTGAAATTTATTTTTTTCATAAAACGTTTAAATATTGAGTTTGGTAACAAAAATTGCGACTGCTAGATCTGATATTTATAATGGGTTTTATATATATATATATATATATATATATATATATATATATATAGGGTTATATGGCAAGCCCGTAGAAAAGTTTAGAATTATATAAAGTTCAAAGTTTAAAATTTATTAATTAATTATTTAACTACCGCCATTAACGATATCCCTTCCCGAATGGCTTGAGAGGTCCATTATTCCTGTTTTCCAAAAAAATGATGTCTTTACCTCCTCTGAGCAATATAAAGCCCCTTTTGACGTCTTCTTCTGTAGTATAGATTGTGATATGGGCACGAAGTTTTTCGAAAATCATTGATTCTGCAATATTTTTCACTGTGACACAATAAAAAAAAAAGAATATTCTTTAATCCTCGACCTCTTCTCATTCGTTTCAAAATGCAATGATGCGCTTAAGTTTTGACCACCTGATTGGCAGATCTCTCCTTCTTTCGCGCGCTTTCTTTCTGCCTCTCTCTTTCAACGGTTAAATATCAACCTAAATAAGGAATGAATTCATCTTCGTCATGTTATAATTAAGTTCAGTACAGAATTTCACTGTCAAGGTTTTTTTAATAATGAACATAGTACTGCACCAACATCTCGTGCATTATGCAACTTGTTTCTTCAGGGCATCGTATCTGCGATTCAGCTCATTGTTAGCTCATTCAGACACCCTAAAGAAGCATGCAGCATGATTAGCGAAATGGCCAACAAATCACGACACGGCCAATACAAGATCGCCTTGGCATTTCTTCATTGTTGAAATTATAATCATTCTTCAGGCTTAGACTTCCCCCGAAGAGGAAATTAACTTTTGGCTAGCCCCTATATAAAATATTTTCATTAGAACTTTATTGGACTTAGGCCATAATTATTATTTTTAAAAAAGAACATGAAACACTTCACGTGTATCCCTTTTAATTGGAAGAAGCAATCTTTGTTAAAAGAAAACTCATTAGGTTAATAAATTTCCTAAGGAGAAAACGGGTCGGAAAAGCCTTAAGAACAGCTTAATGACGTTTCTTCCTCGGTACTGGGCCAGCTGGTTTCAATCATGATAATAATTTAATTAAAATTGGCTTCTCCTTTTTGACGGCGCTATGGAAGATAAATTCGCCCAACCGTGGTTGATAATAAACTCATTTTTTTCATACATCTCTGTCATTTTAAGATGCCACGCCAATAATGTCCCTGTCTAGATAAAATTCTTTCATTATTATTATTTATACGGAGAAAGAAAATTATATTTTTCGATAGTTCGGATTCTGGTTTAATATCCACGGTTAAATATGCTTAGCAACTAAACATGAGTTAAATTGTGTTGAATCTGTAGTTAAGTTTCATTAATCGATATTTGAGAATAGTTATTTTCATTACTAGGACGCAAAGTGGGCGTTTTCGGTGCGAGGCCTAGTTTTACGAGCGAGGCGCAGCCGAGCTCGGAAATTTGGCCAAGCACCGAAAGCCACTTTTCGTACGTGTAATGAAAATTACTTTTCATTATACTGCTCAAACATAGTAAAAAAAAAAAATATCCATTTCAGTTATAATTGATTCATTTTTATAAAGTAACACAAATCAAATTTAGACAGCTGTTACATATTAAAATTTATATTAATTGAACAATTCTTATTATTAGATATATTTAGACATTTATTGGGTAATGTTTTTTCGATTCCTGATAAAGTTCGGTTTGCCATACATTCTACAAATTCAGGATCATCTCTAAAAAGGTTACCTCTGAACTGAAATCGCTCAATAACATAAGATAACCAAGAGTAAGTTTTCCAAAACATCTGTTTTACTTTGCTTCCTAGGACGGAAAAGTAAAACATCTGTTTTACTTTGCGTCCTAGGACGGAAAATAGCTCTAATACTCTCTAGCTACTTTGCGTACTCAAACTGGATATTGAAAACACATGCTTTGCGTGCAGTATAATGAAAAATTTATTTATTTAGATTTGTTGCGATTTTAGCGATTCACACTTACTCATATTATTAAACTCATATGAGGCGTTTGGTTTCAAAACCAGGTACATCCACTTTCAAAAATTTTTCAGGACTGATCAAAATAGATTTCATTTTTTTAAAAAAGTCAGTTTAACAATTTTTGTTTCATTATCTGTCGGTATTGATTTTGGAAGGATCTAGATGGTTTTGGAACAAACACGTCCAATACATCATTTCCGGCATTAAAAACTTATGAAAAGTTTAAAAAAAAATATGTTTTTGAAAAAAACGGATGTACCTGGTTTTGAAACCAAACGCTTCATATTATAGCCTTCTTATTATAAAGCCGTCGTCTTATTCTACAGTCGTTGGTTGCATCGTACGGTTATATTTTCTCCAGTGGATATTAAAGAGATCAGATGTTAATTCATTAAGTCTAAGGTTCGATAAACGTTTTAAATGTAGTTGAAAAGTTGTGTCTGTAGGAGGTGTTTCATGATTGTCGCGATGTATGGGCTGTTGTCGTGTAGTAGTTCTGAAAAGTTGGTGGGTAAGTTCTTGTCCGTTATTAGTCTGCAAGTGTTCGATAGTTAGTTGTGTATTAGATATTGTGCATAAAGGTGATTCAGGACTGAGTGTCTGTGTGTTATCCGTGAATGGCCATGACCCAAACCAGCAATGACTGCATCTTCTCTTCTATTGTCCCGACTACTTGACAGCCATTCACGAATAGTGTCTTTTATTTCTCATAGTTTTGTGTGTGCCTGACGCCATTCCACTTCCCATTTTACGCTGACCTCCCTATTTGAGAAATTGCTAAGCGATTTGCCAAACATATGAAGTCAATAAACAGTCTGCCATGCAAGTGTTGGATAATTAGCGGTTTTCCTAAGGTGCCTAGAATATAGAGAAAATATTTCAGTTTCATATAATTTTATAATACTGTCTAAGATCCGATGACATGACGAAATACAAAAAGTCCAGAGGGGTTGTATAAACTAAACAGATTCCCCACGTGCTGGCACGACACACTACTGACCTTATCTTAGTCTATCTACCTGTATATATATATATATATATATATATATATATATATATATATATATATACTCAATTTACAATTTAAAATTTAGGTGTGGCATCTGTAATACGTATCTCGAATAAATTAGTACGTCCGTCACGCACAGGGCTACTTAAGCTAAGCAAGTTCCCTTCGAGCTGGCATGAAACACTATTCTACCATAGTGAAAGGTAATATATTTACTATAATGAAGATAACAATGTCTTAGTTCTACATAAACCGTTTAAGTGTCGATTTTGGTAACTATTAAACAAAAATTGAGACAACTATAGCGGTAACAAACAAGTATATATACATGTGTGTGTGTGGTTTTGAAGCTGCCTCATTTTCGTCATCTCCTAGGTATATCGATGGACAATTGAATAAATTTGTCGCTTCATGACTACAACCCCAATGACAGATTTAACTTAAAGGAAATCTACTGACGGGAATGTTTACTACAACATATAAAATATTACTAAACTTTAAGTACAGACCTCGAAAAATTATTATTTGTGAGTTTGGCAGAATTCCATTTATTACCCTCCAGGAATGGAAGGCCCGGAGTTTTGGCGGGAGATAATGCTCCGAGAGGCAATCCTTCAGCCTTATCTGAAGTGATAAGGGAACACGGTGAGAATATATTCCTTTCCTCTTATCCCCTTCACCTGTCTCATAAAGATATCTCATAAACCACGTCTTGGCGAAATGAAGATATCATATCTTTAGGACATTTGAAAAAATCGGATATCTCACACATTGGAGCAGTTGGTAAATTTAAACAAAACCTTGCCGATGCACAGTTTCATGATTTATACAAGGAACTCTATGGATCTCCAAGCATTATAATATAATAAAGTAAATAATCTCCACTATTTCACAGCAATAGCCAGAACCAAGACAGACATTTTCAACTTGAACAAGCAGCCTTGATTAGGGATGATACCGCCAAGTAGTCACTGTGCAACCTAAAGACACCAAACACTTCCTTGCTGTTAGTCCCATTCTCCGGGAGTTCTGCCTTGCAGAATTCAGTCGAATTACTCTCAAAATGTAACAAGTAATGTCCATCCTGAACTGAGGACATTACATTAAATTGCACCACTACCTGAAGAGTGCTGGAAAATATCACATACTACTTTGTTTTGAGTTAAATTTATACTCTCTCTCTCTCTCTCTCTCTCTCTCTCTATCTATCTCTCTCTCTCTCTCTCTCTCTCTCTCTCTCTCTCTCTCTCTCTCTCTCTCTCTCTCTCTCTCTCTCTCTCTCTCTCTCTCTCTCTCTCTCTCTCTCTCTCTCTCTCTCTCTCTCTCTATCTCTCTCTCTCTATCTCTCTCTCTCTCTCTCTCTCTCTCTCTCTCTCTCTCTCTCTCTCTCTCTCTCTCGCCTCTCTCACTCTCTCTCTCTCTCTCTCTCTCTCTCTCTCTCTCTCTCTCTCTCTCTCTCTCTCTCTCTCTCTGCCTCTCTCACTCTCTCTCTCTCTCTTCTCTGCGTGACGGACTCTCTCTCTCTCTCTCTCTCTCTCTCTCTCTCTCTCCGCCTCTCAATTCTGTTTACATGGACTCTCTCTCTCTCTCTCTATCTCTCTCGTGGTTTTCTCCATAAATTGTTGTGAATTTTTAATTCTCTCAAAATGACTGAGTTATTGAGAAATGAAATTGAAAATGTTGGCATTCTCTCTCGCTTCATATCTCTCTCTCTCTCTCTCTCTCTCTCTCTCTTCTCTCTAAAATCTCATAGCTACATACAACATCATAAATATCTCTCGTGCTAAAACAACTCTCTCTCTCTCTCTCTCCTTCATTTCGTTCTCTCTCTCTCTCTCTCTCTTTATAATAAAACAATTGTCTCTCTACTCTCCCTTTTTTAAATGGGTAATCTCATTTCTCTCTCTCTCTCTCTCTCTCCTCTCTCTATATATATATATATTATATATATATATATATATTTATATGTATATATATATATTAGCCCAGATACCCGGCTTCGCCCGGGAATTGATTTGAGGCTGAACGATGATGGTATTTTTATTGGCAAGGCTTTACTTTGCACAATATTTTGACATTTACCCGTCCCAGTGTTTAGGGTTAATCCACGTTGTTGGCATTTGTTAATAATATTATTATTATTTATTAACGTTCACTTTTTGCAACTCAGGCTAATTGGGACGGGTTATCTATAGGTTACCACCCTTTTCTAGCCAGGGTGGGATTTTAGGATGTTATTTAATGAATTCACTAAATAAGTTAATAATAAAATAAATTTTTTATGTAAGTCTTCTCTGTCCTCCAAATTGTCATATTTCCCGTCTCCTGTGCATTATGCATAGATTTAAGCTATTAAGGACAAAATATTAACATTGATTTGAATTAGTTTTTCCAGCTGAGGCACCTGATAGATCAAATAGGAATGAATCGTTGAGCATATCAATATTTATACGGAAATTACTTGCTCCACACATTTTTCCTGGAGAAATTTATAAAAAAAAAAAGTTAATCTAAATAACAAAGTAAACAACTTTTGTTATGTGCATGTTTGTCGAAAAACAAATAGACAATGAAATATCGCGAATTTTTATTTCAGGCCTCCCTTATAACCCCCACTCCCGTTCTAACCTAAACATTTTAATATAGCTTATAATCATGGAAGAATTAATGCTAATTGACATACCGAGTTTTGTTAAGTTCGGTTCAATCGTTAGCGCCCAATAAAATAGTTGACTCCCGCTTTAGTTTATAGTGTATATCTCGTTTATACATTGTTAAAAGACAAAAATAAATATCACAAAAGTTACTCTAAATAACAAAATAAACAACTTTTGTTATGTTCATATTTGCCGAAAAACGAATAGAAAACGAAATACCGCTATTTTAAATTCAGGCCTCCCTTACAACCCCCACTCCTGCCCGTCCCTAGAAATGTTGGTATGGCTTATTATAATGAAAGCGTTAGTGCTAATTCATATACCGAGTTTTATTTATTTCGGTTGGGTCTTTTGTCCCAAATAAAATTGTTCACTTCCGCTATAGGTTTTAGTGTATATCTCGTTTATAATTCAGTATACGAAAAAAGTGTATATAACAAAAGTTACTCTAAATAACAAAATAAACAACTTTTGTTATGTTTATATTTGCCGAAAAACCAATAGGAAACGAAATATCGCTATTTTTAATTTCAGGCTTCTTTTATGACCCCCACTCCTGTTCGTATCAGAGGATATTAATATAGCCTGCAGTCTAAGTTGGGTTAGTAGTAATATACATACCAAGTTTCATAAAATTCGGTTCAGCTGTTTATGCGTGAAAAGGTAACAAACAAACAAACAAGCACACACGAAAGAAACAAAATGCAGTTATGGTGTCTATGACATGTGAAACGAAAAGTTATCGTGAAAATTCGCGAAAAAAATCAATGTAAAGACAGAGGTTACAATTTCATATATATATATATATATATATATATATATATATATATATATCAAACTGGATATTTAAACGTTTTCTGTAAAACTAAAGATCCATAATTGCTAAAGCTTGAGTAGGAGGAGTTAAGAGGAAAAAGATTCGGTTATTTAAAATATCTCCGTTATTAAACTACCGACCGAAATATTGTCAAGAACCAACCTAATAGTAAATTTAATTTTCAGTAAATGATGTTCTTACATTTTTTTCTTTTTTAATTTGAATATTTTAATCCTCATTCCTATTCATGTTATATTAACAATAAGTTGTTATATTATGTACCGTTTTAATCCAATCTTAAGTACCAAGTATTATATTCATTCAAATTTAATTGAGTGAATCGTGTGTTAATATCTTCACAGTTTGCTAGTGGCCGAGATATAAGACAGAAAAAGCTGTAATTCTCCTAACTCTTGAACGGTAGTGCGCTCTGGTAGGAGGGTCTTGGACTATTTTTTCCCTTGGCGGGGAGAAGTACCTTTAACAGCTGCGGTGCTCCAGTATACATATAACATTTTGAGTTGACATCGTTATCGTCGTTCGATGATAGATGGATATTTGAAGAAATGATTCGAAAATAACGTTGTCAGTACCACCTCCACGACCAATTTCCTTAAGGAGTATCTGCTAAAACCCCGAAGCTCAATAAACCCCACACGGAATCCGAATGAGTTTGCCCCATGTATATTAGGTGGATTTGTTAGGCGGAGCATGAGTTTCGACAAGATTCGAACCCCAGACCGCTCCGCTAAAATATTCATCGGGCACCCCACCTCCGGAACACCCCCCTCCCCCAAAACCGAATTCCACCCTCCCCCATGTCGAATACGTCCCGCGAGGGTTTCGGCTCGAACAACTTCCTATTACCTCATTTCTATCCATCTTTCTATTTGGACTTTCCTCGCTATGGCCGCTCGTGTTTTATGGTTTTCCCAGGTTATTCTTTTATTCCATTTCCCCCGGCGACGGGCCGGGTCGGCTTCATGCATAAACAAGGCGGCGAGGGCGGGACAACACTGTTTCCCCTCTAAAACATAGTTATCCCCGACCCAATACAAACATATGAACAAGTATCTGCCTCGGTGACGATTCACAAATATTTGCTCAAGTAGATTTTACCGCTGGGAAAGGGATTTTTTTTTCCCATTCGTTTCCCTTCGCCAAAAAAGTACATTCTCTTTGCAGTGGAAATAACGGAAAAATCCCCATGAAAATGATTGCAAGCCCTCTTAAGAAGAAGGCTTTATTATTGTGTATTTTAGTTTCGAACATCAGTGCGTTAAATCAAAATGTTTTAATTATTATTAACAATCCTGCAACTTCGGCGACTTACCTCGTTTTAAAGGTTGAAGAATGAAATAACGAAAAATCTTATAACGAACAGAAAGACAACAAAACAGGAAACCGAACGTGAAACATATCATGACTAATAAACATGAAATATGAACACAACTTAAGAAATAAATTAAGAAAAAAAAATGTTTATTCACGTCCACTTTGTGGTACTAATGGGGTTATCTACAGGTTTCCATTCTTCTCTAACCAGGGTGGGACTAAGGATTATATTTAATTAATTCGTCACTAAATAAATTCCTAATTACATTAAAATGTAAAGTTGATTGTGAGGAATGGGAATCATAATTCAATATATATTTATCTTAATTAGACTCGCAAATTGAACGTCGGTTGAGTTTAACTTTAGTTGATATGTTTTTTGTTCTTATTTTATTTATTTACTTTTTCATTTCATTTATTAATTTTATTTGTATTTATCTTACTTATTTTAATATTTTATTTTATTATCTCTTTAATATAATATTTGAGTAGATAGTTGATTGACATATATTAATTTTAAATTAAAAATGTATTTAAACGTATTCATGCATGTAATATGCCATGTGGCAATGGAACGTTTATTGAAATAAATAATTTCTGATAGGCTTACTATGAGGAGAGAAAAAAATAATGTAATTCCTATTGCCGAGGCAGGAATTTAACTCGCCACTCCAAGTTTAGTATGTGAGACCAACGTTTTAACTCACATGGCTAACCTGAGCTCCAGAAATAAATGGGATAGCTAAATAAAAACTATTCATAAGAATGTAAATTAACCACACACAATGGAAAAGGTTTTTAAAATTCAATATGACTATTTGAATCTCTTTGACCATAGAAACAACAGTTCAATAATACAAAGGTCACTGTTGCACGAATGACTCGTATGATATTGACGTAGGGCATATGTTGCCTACTTCACAAGTCAATTACGGATATGAACTGGCGTTTTACATTTGGCCATGCGAATTCCATCATGCGGCTTCCAGATAAATGTTTTAGGATGACAAATATAGTTATATTGTTTAGGTATTCAGAGGGTTTGCATGCTCTCCGTTGACATGAAAGCATGTACAGATTTTCGCCGAAACGATTAAGGTAAGGGGATCAATCTCGCTGCATTTTGTTGTCCCATTTTGCATAAGAGAGAGATTTTGGAAGTGGTCAGAAACGCATGTAGAAATATATTATCTCGTGAATGAAATATTGAAGGAAATGTCAGAAAATCACAGAAGTTAACTATTGAATATAAAACTGTTCCTATGAAAGTAAACCTCCTAAAGTGTTATTGTGGTTTTGATGGTTTTATTGAGCAACTTAAATGTTTTTTCGACTACTAAAGAATTGATTCGTGTATAAAAAACGATTTACAGAAAAACTGTCGCATATATGTTTTTTTAATATCAGCTTCAATGTTAGAAATCACGTCTAAGAAACTCAAGTTAGCCATGGGAGCTAAGGCATTGGCCGTAATAAACTTAGTAAACCAAGAGTCATGCTATCGATTCCCGTCAGCTAGAAAGGGTTCCCATACTTGTTTGAAAAGGTTGAGATCCTGTAAATCTCATGAATATTGATTGGTCTTCCGTGGTAAATGGTCGAAAACTGTATTACACTTTCTAAGTGGTGGATAGTCTGCCAATCAATTGAGTATAGCTCTGATGACTTGTTTCAATGATTACAATGAGATTATAAATTATATTCCATCCCACTTATGCATAATTTACTTTAGCGGCAATCAGCGTATTGATGTATATCCAGTGATTGGGCCACTTTCCTTTATAAATATCATAATGAAATATATTTCCATTAAATGTTAACAAAATATAGTAGGATACGTCAAATATTTTGGTTTTATATAAAAAAAAGAAAAAAAGTACTAATATTATGTCAATTAATTACTTTAAACATTATTAAATAGCATTTATACTTGTACATTAAATTCGTAATACAGTTAGCTCCAATTCCACGAATACATTTTATTAAATCTACCAATTTAATACTTGAGATAAATTAATATTGTTCACTATATTAACAATAATATTTTTTGAAAATTTAAATTTTTAACATAGAGTGGCGAGTTCAATCCCCGCCTGGGTAATAGGAATTTATGTAGTGACGGAATTCCTTAAATAAAGTCCTTAATCTCACCCTGACTAAAAAAGGGTGGTAACTTGTAGATAACCCGTCCCGATTAGCCTTAGTTACAAAAAGTGGACGTTAATAAATAAATGAAATAATGTATAACATGTGGTTTTAATTTATTGACATGCTTTGTTATTGCTCTTAGTTATATTAAATAATGACATACGTTACTTTATAAATTATGTGAACCTCTTCCCCACCTTAAAGAAACGATGTGATTGAAGATGATTATTTTTTGACCGATTTCAGTAGCAAATAGTTTGTCGTTTTATTTAGTAATTGCATATTTTTGACAGCATTCGTCTTCTAAATGAAAATTTATGTCATATTAATAAAGTGATGCTTTTTTTTTTTAAATATAGAAATTCTTGATGGTTTGAGTGTACACACATAAACCCACCCCACTCTCTTTGTTAAGAGATGACGTCTTCCGAAATTGTATGAAACCTTGGCCATTTTGGTTAAGACTAAAAAGTATTTACTTCTTCATTCCTCTTTTATTTTATTTCATCATTGTTGAATAAAGATTAAACGCATATTGTCTTTTGTCATTATGACATTACTATTATGCAATCAACTTTTTAATTAAACATATGTATTATTTATTAACGTCCACTTTGTGCTTCTGTGGTTAAATTAGGACGGGTTGTCAACAGGTTTAAAATATAAATTAATTCAATTTCTAACTGTTAAATATTATCTCTAGCTCGATTGAGAACAGGGAAACTTTTCAATAATGACCGTAATATCGTAGAGAAATGGCGAGTTTCATTTAGCTGAATATTAGTATTTCTGAACCGAGGAGCACTAATTAATTCCTAGATATTGAGAGCTCTTATATCTTGAAAGTTGGCCCCTTTAATTAAATGCTTGATAAACGGCCTCAGAGTAAAACTTACTGCTTTATAACAAATGTTCAATAACAAGTTTGTGGTAGCAATTTTTTTTACTACAAAGACGGTCAATGAGCCCACTGATTTCCCAGTTCAAGGGATGTCTCACAGATGACTAATTATTCCTGTGTAATGAAGCCTATGAAACTTAAAGTGGAAACGAATGTATTAATAATAAAACATGAGTAATTGTAGGTAGTTAGTGAAACATAATAAATAAATTATGAAACGTAGAAAAATATGAATTCCTCTGTAAATATTCAATGGACCGAGGAAAATATAGAACGATAATAGAATAAAATTCATCATCAACAACGTTGACTTCATTACACAACTATCCGGCACTTAAGAACGGAAATATCTCAACCGCTTATAACAGATTTCCCTTAAGGGATATCAGCTATTGAGGTCGTACTCATGTCGAAAGTTTCTTCAAACTTCCGTCGATCGAACCAAAAAGATGATATGGGGATGGCCGGAAAACCATTGTTGAATAATAATGTTCTTTTTATAGCAGGCTTCCTGAATTACTCTTAAGCAATCATATTGAGTGTAAACCCTTATTGTCTTCTGCCATAATGACCATTACCAAGTAACGTTTAACAGTTATAGATAATACCTAGTTACATTTTTGAGGTGCTGGATGGTGAAGGAATTATTATCTCAGGTAAGAAAAAACGCCTCGTTCCTTCACTATTCACATTGTACCCATGTGACGCACTTTAGTTTAGAGTGTTCGTCGCTTAATAAATTTTTATTGAACCCATCACTCTAGGTTTACCATGTTTATTAATGCCAAAGCCTTCTTTCACCTGGCTAACCTGAGCTTCTTCAACCGTGATTCATTGAAGCTATTATTCCAGAAACATTTCTGTAAATCGGTTTTTGTATAGGAATGAATTCTTTAGTAATGAAGAAAAATGTACGAAAAAAAAAGTAAACTCACCATATCCAATTTGAAATTTCAGGAGGTCACTTTTATAGGGAATGTGTTATCTTCAAGAGGCTCAGGCAATTTCTGAGAATTACTGAAATTTATGTAAGAACTCGATAACCTGCCCCAATTGTCTTCGGTCGAATAAAGTGAACGTTTATGGATAATAAATAATATACTCACAAATGATCTACAGTTGCACAAGTCATTACTCTTTACAATATCTCCCATTAGAGTAATCATCTATTTAGGGCTTACTCATGATATAATTTCCAAAAACGTCTAAAAATGTTCATCAATCGTTACTATTATATAAGCAAAAGATCTCCTTATATTATATTATGTTAATATTTTCATATCAGAGTTCCATGCAAAACGAATGGTTGGTGCTAAATAATAGAAATCCGGCCTAAGGAGTGGCGACTGTGGGTTATCGATTTCTGTTGTGAGTTGTAGTAATAGCTAAATGTTAAACGAGCCGCTTTTATTTTATTCCGTATTTGATAAACAGTTAGTTATTGATAACAATGAATACAGTCTGCAAGAAAAAATAATTCTTAAAAAATTTACATCATTTGGTCGATATGGTTCACTTGGTTCATAAAATTACCAAAAATTAGGGCCTTACTTTGAAAGTTGTGTAGGCCCACTTTCCAAAAAGTCTTAATATGAAGTTGAGAAATAAATTTGAAATAATTCTTTAGTCGGTAGTAATACTATAACAAATACATTAGTAGTAATTATATGAACGATAACTTCCTTATTTAGTAGTAATACAATAACTAGACACACAAACACACACACATCTCTTATATAAAAATGAATCCCTACTTTCCTTAGTTACGGCATTACGTGTTAATGGCTGGAGCAATTCGCTAATTTTTTTTGGGTTTGCAATTGTCAGTAGAAGATTCTTAAAACAAAAACAAAATTAAGAAAGTTGCGCGAAAAATTAAAAAAATTAAGAAAACTCAACGACCATATTAACTTCTCTAATACCTGAAATAATATCACGATATTTCGTTTCTTTAGTTTTTTTCGACAAACATACACGGTACAAATGTTGTTAATTTTGCTATTAAGAGTAACTTATATAATATACACTTTTGTCATATAACGACGTATAAACGAGATATACGCCAATACTGTAAAGCGATTCAACAATTTTATTCTGTACGAAAGACTGTACCGAACTGAACAAAAGTCGTTACTTTAATTAGCATTAATTAACATCTCCATGATTATAAGTTTGAACATCATTTTCTAGTAACATGCAAGATTGGGGGTTATAAGTGAAGCCTCAAATGAAAAATAATGACATGTCATGTCCTATTGGTTTTTGGCATCCATGCACACATCGCAGTTGTTTATTTATTTTTTCAGCTTAACTTTTGCTTTAAACGTTTTTGTCGAATAATGAAATATAAACGAGACGTACCATAATGGGAGTTAACAATTATTTTGGGCCCAAATGATTAAACCGAACTAACCAGAATTCGGTATGTGAACTATCATCAACATATTAATATTTCCGTGCTGAAGTTTTTTGAAATCAAACTCATTAATTCTGGTATATATTACCTTATTTCCTCCGATTCGTTGAAGTTACTGAAATAACTAGGTATTATCTCAGGTAAGAAAAAACGCCTCGTTCCTTCACTATTCTTAGAATACGTCTCGTTTATATTTCATTATTTGACAAAGAAGGCTTTGGCATTAATAAACATGGTAAACCTAGAGTGATGGGTTCAATAAAAATTTATTAAGCGACGAACACTCTAAACTAAAGTGCGTCACATGGGTACAGTGTAAACTAAGCAGATTTCCTCCAGTTAAAAATATTTACAAGAATCTGAAGTTTTTATTTTAATCACCAGTAAAAATCGCTACGAACTTATTTTACAACCCAATAAACAACGACAACATAAATTTGCAAATCCCACATTTTTTGGAGGTGAAGAAATCTGTTGATATAAATTTATTTTATTTATTTATTAACGTCCACTTTATGCAACTATGGATGATTGGGGCGGGTTATCTAAAGGTTTCCACTCTTTTCTAACCAGGATGGTACTAAGGATTTTATTTAATGAGTTCGTCAATAAATAAATTCCTATTTGCCTAGGCAGAAATCGAAGTCGCCACTCTAGGTTTATCATGTGAGATTAAAGCCAACGCACGCTTTAACTCATATGGCTAACATGAACCATATGATATAATGATATAAATCTAATTTATCTTATACAGATCCCTTGCTTATGTTTACGTTTTAAGGAGCTATTGAGGTAGTACTAATCACTCGATTTTCAGAACATTTCCCCAAATACCACAAAATCAACCAAGGAGATCACGAAAATTAGGTCGTTTCAAAAGTATCTCTCTATATACTTATATCGTAACAACGGAGGAAAAACAAATGTTCATTGGATTTTTCATTAGAAATAGAGAATATACACTGTGAGATAAGATATCAGGTGTCATACAGCGCTTAGTTTACGCAGCAAATGCGTTATATTTGGAGAAAGGTATTGTGTGCTCTGGGAACGCAGTAAACACACTGAATTAATTCAAAATTTGGCGTATTCTACAGGAAAATGTCTTCCCTACAGTAGAGGAAAGTTTAAATTTAAAGTCTTGCTTTCATAGGTTTATCTTTAATAATGAAATTGATATTAGAGAGGATATTATTACTTGATTTTCAGCACGTGAGTAACTTGATATATTCCTTCTTGGAGGACTTTTCTGTTTTCGGATCATTGCTAGGGGGTACTTAGCGAAAATACGGCTCCCCTGATTCGAAGCGTGAGAGAACTGCTAACCATCCTAAGGGTACTCCCCTCTAACCCTTAACTCTTACTACCCTCTTGGGGTTGAAGAACTAGTCCAAATTCCGGCCAACAAGCTGAAGGGTTCTGGGCTGTTCAGGGTGTGTAATGCCTCTCCCAATGGTGTTATATCGGCCCATCCCACGATTACTTTTAGCAGTATTCCCTGAAGGGAAATCATCTATTGACGATGTTCTCATGTCGCAATTTTCAAAATTGTTTTTCAAAAAGACGATCTTACTTAAAAGATGAATGATGTAAGTTCAAAATTACATAAATATGTTTGTTTGATCGTTATTGATCGATAGTTTAACGTTCAAGACAATGCCAAATGTACTAGCGACTTGCAGACAACTCAAACGTTTTTGCAAATACTTTATGACTGTTCAACATTTAATCAAAATAGATCAAATTTAGTAATGGGCATAATTTTAAAAGGAGGTAATTGGCCAGAACCACCTCATATTATATTAACAAATATAATAAAGAACTTATGAAGTTTATCAAAAGTATAGATATGGATGTAGCAAAAATGCATTAGAATGTAAAGTTGATTGTGAGGAATGGGAATTATAATTCAATATATTGGGATGTAACATATGAAATGACCGTTTGTGGAATCAGGAAAAAAATGAAAAATTGCGATCGAATCTGAAATATTATTCATTCAAAGTATTTACCATCATTTTCAATACACTTCTGCCAACGACTTACCAAGTTTTCTATCCCACTTTTGAAAAAGTTTGTGTCACGTGTTGAAAGAAATTCAGAAAATGCATTTTTAATGTCTAAATCATCTGTAAAAAATTTTCCTCGCAAAATGTTGTCCAAACTCCGAAAAAAGTGGTAGTCTGTAGGAGATAGATCAGGGGAATATGGGGGGTGTGGTAGGACTTCATAGCCCAACTCCTTTAATTTGTTCACTGTCTGTATTGAAACATGTGGTCGGGCGTTGTCATGAAGCAGAATCGGTCCTTTCCTGTTTACCAATGCCGGCTGTTGCTTGATCAAATTTTGATGCATTTGCTCAATTTCTTGGCAGTATAATGTGGAATCAATTGTTTTGCCCTTTGGTGGACTTTTGCCAAGCTCTGACGCAAGTTCTCTGACTGTTTTATGAGGGTCTTCTTCAACAGCTTTTTTAAGATCTTCGTCCTCCACTGATGAGTGAGGTCGTCCACGGGGCTGATTTTCTAAAGTCGTATCTCCTGAAGACAATTTTGAAAACCAACGACGAATAGTTCTTTCATTAGCACTTCCTTCGCGAAACGCATGATTAATATTCCTTGCTGACTGGGCCGCGGAATGACCAAGTTTATACTCGTAAAAGAAAATTATCCGGAAATAGCGTGTTTCCATGTTCCCGATTGATATTAAACTAAAATATGTAAGCCTACTTGGGACAAAAACAAACATAGCTTGCGACTAGAGGATTAACAAATGTTTATTATAGATGGTAAATATTTTGCTTGGAATCAACACACAACGTTTTAATCCTTTATAAAGATTAGGGTTTAAAAAATCGGACACTTCATGTGTTACAACCCAATATTTACCTTACATAGACTCGCAAATTAAACATCGGTTGAGTTTAACTTTAATTGATTTGTTTTTTTTTAGTTCTTATTTAATTTTTTTTTTTTTTATTTCATTTATTAATTCTATCTTACTTATTTTAATATTTTATTTTATTATTATTTTTTTATATTATATTTGAGTAGATATTTGATTAACGTGTGTATATTGTAAAAGAAAAATGTATACATGTAATATGTCACGTGGCAATGGAACATGTATTCAAATAAATAACTCCACATATGGTTAGTAGGAGAAATATATTGTTGCGAAAATTAAAGGATTAGCAGAGAGAGTCGCGTATTTGGGAAGTGCGATGTAGATCAAAGAAGCCGACAGAGGGTCGGGCTCCTACTAGACCCTTCCAGTCCAGACGTCGAAGGGCCCATCCAATTCCCCTTTGATGTATGCCGACGACCTATATAAAGAACCGGCCACCCACGAGCGAGTCAGTTTTATTCTCACCTGTCTTGATGTTCACATCAGTGCACAGTGCGACTTAGTACAGAGCGTTAAAGTGTTTTGACGTGAAGAACAGTGTTGTGCCGTGACTGTAAGTAACAGTTTAGTACCGTGTTTAAGACAGTGTAGTGCCGTCTTTTTGTGAATTTCAGTGACCGTGAGTGAATTATTGGACTGTGACTCATTGAAGAACAGTGACACTATCAGTGCATACTGTGAGTAGCAATTAAGATCAATTAACCAAGTGTATTGAGCATTGTTAAATAAATTGTGCAGTGATAGAAACTGTGAAACTTGTGTGAGTTTAATTTTGCAATCCAAAAGAACTCTTATTAACAACGTTTATTACTGGTTTTGGTAATAAAACGTAACAATATATATGCATACACATAGAAGGCGTTGGTGTCCATGGGTACAATCTTCCTCTACACTCAGAAAGCTGTAGGTAAAAGCAGATGCAGATTCATTAACCATCATTCACTGCGTTTGTCAGATCACTGTTCGGTAGTGAGGCGCCGCTAGTGTATTAGCGAATCTTTAACGATTATGGTACATGTCTGACTACCCCTCATGATGACAAACTACTATGACTCTATTAGATCCTGGACACAGGCAGTCTGACGACGAATGAACCGACCACTGATGCTAACGGGTATTATGAAGCCACGGGTATAACAACGCATTTCAGGACCTCCTTGGTTAGCGGGTCGTACTTCGAGTTGTTCAATCTCCACGAAACACTTATCGTGAATCTTCACTGTGGTGGCTAATGATTTCCATGGTCTACAATCCCAACGAATATCTATCTATCTCTCTCTCTATATATATATATATATATATATATATATATATATATATATATATTCACCGAAACGTCTGTTTAATTTTATTTGGGACGAGAGAACAGTGTATGATACAGTTGCAATACTCCGGTACTTCACTTCGATGAACAGAGGTCGAAGTTACTTGAAATTCTTCAAATTTAATAGTTCATCTTTTGTTACTACAAGAGCAGTAGATAAAAGCATCCTGATTAGCCTCAAATAATTTATGTGTTAATTATGCCCCAAACAACAATTAATTTGTAACTAGGGAAAGTCTGAAAGAAAATTGGCCGTTACATTAACTAAGACTCTAGATAGGGATGACCTCAGGGCAGAGAGGGGCAAAACTATATTTCTCTCTCTCCGCTTCCTACCGCTTTCTTAATCAGATAATGTGTTTTGCAAGGTTGTAACTTACTCGGACAAAGATAAGCCCGCCGGGGGAAAAACGGGGGAATTTTCTTTTGATCCAATCTGAATTCCCTTCGTACTTGGGAGTGGCGCCCTCTTACAGGTATCTCAGACATTTTAATTAATCAGCTTATCTTCTGGGTGGCGTTGTTTTCACTCCACTACTATTTATCTGTTAGCTCTGTGTGACTTGGTTCCTATGAAGTCCTTTGCATTTTCTACTGCATCCTTTAGAATTCATTGTTTACACAGTCGTATTACTGTAAAGTTAAGTTTTACTATCATTATGACTTTAGCTGATTTCCCTTAAGTTCAGTGACTACAAAATAATGTAGGTAGGTTAGAACCCAACTCATAGAAACCATGTAAATAAAAAAGTTTATATATGTATGAATTGAAATTTTTAGTAAACATACGTACTAGACTGGTTAAAATTCTTCCCCAAAAGCGTTCATTACCTGTAAAAGAAAAATATATATTAGTAATAGGCAAAGATACATATTGTACTGGAGCTTAGGTTAGTCATGTGAGTTAAGGCGTTGGCCTTAATCTCACATGGCAAACCTAGAGTGACGAGTTAGATTCTCTCCTGGAAAATAAGAATTTATTTAGTTGCGAACTTATTAAATAAAATACTTAGTCCTACATTCGCCAGAAAAGACGGGTGACCTATAGATAAACCGTTCCAATTAGTTGGTAAAGATCACAGTAGACTTTATTAAATATCATTTCCATATTGCTAGTCCGTCAGTATCTAGAAATCCATTTTTTCACACCGAAATCAACTCGAGAGTTATTCTAGAACACTAACTCCAAGGCCTCAACACAAATGCCTAACCTGAGAAAGTGGCTTCACGCAATCAAATATTTTAATATAATAAAAAAAAAAATCGCTAATACCAATCTAAGACTGACAGTTTTTAATATATCCGAATGAAAAAAGGTAGATAAATAAGATTTTTTTTAAAAAACGTTAAAATTTTAGATAAAGAAAGAAACGGAGAATAACGTCAAAATAGTCATACTATGAAAAACAGAAATTTGTAAAGGAGATAGCTGAAATAAAGCATTTAAAAAACCGTATTTTTAATATAGAATGCAAGTTATATCTTATGTTTTATCTACAAGCAAATTTAACACTAGGGTAAGCATTGTTGTTTCAAAAACGTGTTTTAAATCCTTCCCCGCAGAAGGTGAAAACGAGGTTCGCTAAAAACTATATATATATATATATATATATATATATATATATATATATATATATATATATATATATGTCTCTAGAGGTCGAAATTTTTGATTAAACATAAACAATACTTTGTTATATAATAAACTACATTATTCTAAGCATAAATACCAAATACTGTTTTCAAGAGACATTTATTAAACGAGATACATGCATTTATGTTCTGTTGATCCCTCCCCCCTCTTAAATTCTTGGATTACTAATATTTGAGTGATTGAGATAAAAATTATTCTGATTCATTATTAATTACGACGCTAAATATAGTAAATAGTTTTAAATAAAATAAATATTTTATATTCAGATATATTTCAGTAATTGTTGTGAAGAATGTTTCTATATATCTGTTCAGTGCTGAGAGGTTGGCGGACCTGTTTGTTTACAAATTATACGCTTTCTGTTAGAAGGTTATTAAAACGTACTGAATGACTTCTCGTTATCTTTTGTATTTATTCACTTAATATTCTTGGTGGTGTCAAGTGTTACTAGTATGTAGATGTATCTATTGTAAAACTTCAAGTAGGAAATCTGCTTAGTTTACGCAGCCCCTGCATGAGGAATTTTTTATAACTATAGCCTACAATGGCAACTAGATTATTATATTTATTCTCACGTCGTGACTACTGCAAACACAACTGCCTTACACAATTAGCTAAGTGAATACAGTTGACAATTATATTTGCGGGTCTTAATTACCGAGTAGTAGTTGCCGTAAGAAAAGTGTTATGGGTTAGGGGATGGTAATTGGAGGGGAGGGGGTGGGGGGCGTAGCGTTAAATTGTCCCGGGAAGTAAGCAGTCGACTAATTCGATTCGAGCCCCCCCCCCTCTTTCTGGTATAAAATAGCTCTCCACAAGCCGGGCACGTAGGCCCCTGGTTACCATAGAGATCAGGTAACGATCTCTCTTCTCTTATCTCTTTGTAACCTATGAAAAGGGTCTCACTTACGGAAATGACTTTCGTTTATTTTTTTATATATTTCTTTTTTTAACCTCACTCGAAAATAAAACGGATATACTTTTAGCAATACTAAAGTCCGATAATCTTGCTTTATGTAAGCTCATAGAGGATTTTTTAAGTTCTGGAATGAGACGTGATCATTAAATGAAATTGAATTTTGATCTGACTATACGATTTTTAGTGAAACAGCTATAAGTGCTATTGGTCATAAACATATATACATCAACTGAAGCTCGATTTTGTAAACGACTCAAATCCGACCAGAAATGACGGGATTTAAGAAGGGAGAAAAATGTACTATTGTAAATATCTTCATTCGTGAGTAGGGTAGAAATATTTTATCTGAAATTTATAAAGACTTATTGAGTTTAATAGTATCACTAATATACTTATACTCGACCATTGTTTTGGAAATATTCGATAATGTACGTACATTAAAAAAACGCATTATTTTTCATTGGGCAAAACACAAGGTAGTATAGTTGTCAGAATAGTGAAACAAACTACTGAACTTTGAACGGAAATTGACATTTCCAGGCACTTTTTTGAAAAAGAAATAAAAACTAAAAAAAAAGTAACTCACGCAGGGGCTGCGTTGGCTAAGCAGATTTGCCACGTGCGTTGTTTATTGGCATTTATCTCAAAAAGTAAAAGTTCAATGGAAAGAATATTTCTTATTTAGGTTTCAAGTAATGTACTTCATACACATAAAAACGGTCATGATATATCAGTATTTTCGAATCCTGCCGCCACGAAACCCCTACTATACCGGGTCTAATTTCAGCCGAAAGCAAATACGATCTTTAGTGTTGTTTGAAACGGTTAAATATCAAGTATTGTATTAATCAAATAATCATTTTTGAGTAAACAACGATAAATCTTAATTGATGACGTCATAAATTATTTGCGTTACCTCACAAATTAAAAATTCAATAAAAACAGAAGTTAGTACATAAGCTTAGAATAAAGTAGTTCATGATTTAATAGCTAATTGTTAATAATTGTTAGAGTGGGTGTTTACTTAAGAACGAAAGCTAAAAAATCCAAATATCGCGGTTAATATTCGTGATAGAGAAAACATGTATATAAGAAAATTTACAGGTAACTTATTTTCAATAAGATTGATTCTGTAACAATTTCGGTCCAACTTGCAGTAACGGAAATATTTTAAATGTTCGAAATCCAGGCCCCTAAATTCCCAACAACTGGTCCGATTTCAGCCGTTAACAAACCTGATCTTTCTTTTTACATAAAACGATTAAATTCCGAGTTTGGTAACGATCAGGCAAACACCGCGACCGCTAGAGAGTTAACATACAAAAATATACTATACATAACTTTGAACGGACCTAATTTTCATCATCTCCTGGATAGGATCGATGGACATTGAGGAAATGTTTCGAAAAAAGCCAATAAGAATATCCTAATTTAAATTGAAAATCCGACAAATTTTGAAGTTTTATATATATATATATATATATATATATATATATATATATATACACATAAAATAAACCGTGATTTTCGAAAGCTGAAAATTTTAAACGGGGGGTGACCCCAATTACTAATAAATTTTTAGATTTATTTCTTTCTCCAGAACCTCATTGACTGATTTCCCTTCTAGAAATTTTGCTTGAATTCCGTAGTGTAATTGTTCTTAAACTATGCCAAAATCATACTCGAATTATAAGGAAGGGAGACCTGTTAGACTGTAGTAAAATATAAAAATTGAACCATTGAACTCAATTATTTAGAGTGTGAACGTTAATCGTTAACTGATTTACAATTCATACTCTATACACGTTTTCACTAGCCAGAGTTTAAGCAAGTTATTTGTGGTTTTATTTTGATCTCCCACTTCTTTTTATCCAATATTAACTTTAATTATTTCAGTCACTAAATCATGCCCAGCTAAAATGTTTTGTGTACATTGGTTTATGGGAGAAATATATAACGGAATTTGAGATGACGTCATCAGCATTTCACTTTAAAATTCTCTTGCCTGATGGATTTATTTGCCCTTTTTAGATCCAAACGTAGAGAAAGTGAATTCTCTCAGTAGTTCCTGAAATATTGTGCGCGCGGCATTCCAAGAACTACTCTAATTTTCAAACCTTGACGGATTAGACAAATAGCTGAAAACAAAGTTCTTTAGTTTAAGCTATGAGATTAAGTTCTGAGTTTCTTAAATGTTTATAGTGCTGTTTTATCTTTACTCGGAAAGGTTGCGAGTTCACTTTTACCAGTAAAATGTTGAGAATAATTTTCTACCAATCGTTCATTTATCGAATGAACAATAAGTCCATCACGCAGGGGCTACGTAAACTAAGCAGATTTCCCTCCTGAAGTTTAACAATATATAAATCTACAAACTGGTAACACGACACCACCGAGAATATTAAGTGAATAAATTCAAACTGTAATAAATCTTTCAGTAAATTTTAATAATTTCTCGAAAGGAAGCGACTGATATGTAAACAAACAAGTCTGTCAACCTCTCACAGGAAAGAAAAACAATTATTGAAATGTATCAGAAAATAATATATTAATTTGATTGAAAATATTAAGTATATCTAGTACTGTAATTTATAATAAATCAGAATAACTGTTTTCCCAATCAATCAAATTTTAGCAGTCCAAGTACTTAAAACGGGGGGGGGGCACCAGAACATATTTGCATGTATCTCGTATAATGAAGGTCTCTTGAAAACAATATTTGGTAGCTTCGAATAAAGTGGTTTATTATGTAACAGAGTATTGTTTATGTAACATGATTAGAAGTGGGAGTTTGCTGAAGGCTGAAGAATGCAAATATTTCGCTTAATATTCAAGATAAAGAATAAATTTATAAAGCAAAATTTATAGTAATTTAATTTGCAATAAAATTGATTTTATACACTTTTTTGATCAGACGTATAACAACGGAGATATTTCGAATTTTCCAAATTCTCTAAACCACTCTTCCCCTGGTCCGATTTCAGCCGTTATCGTACTTGATCTTTATTTTTACTTAAACTACTAAATATCGAGTTCGGTAACGATCAAACAATAATTGTGGCCGCTACAGCGGTAACAGACAAATATATATATACAATTTTGAACGGACCTCATTTTCGTCATCTCCCAGGTAGGATCGATGGACATTTGGAGAAAAATTTCGAAAATCGAGTCATGAGTACGGCCTCAATGGCTGATCTCAATGGATAAAAGTGTATTGAACATTATTTTCTAGTTCAATGCGAAATACCCTTCTAAAAATACCATTTTGAAATCCTGGTGCAACTGACAGTTTAAATAAATGTCATGTTCAGAATCTCAATTAGGTTGGCTCATGTTTCAGTTGACACTCATGAATAATCACTTCCCATTTTGAAAGATGCATCAAAAAGGTATAACATGCATCCATATTGATTCATGCTGAATCTGGTCGGATAAGTTGACAGCGGACACAACTAAGTGAAAAAAAGAAACAGCTGGAGAAATCGGGAGCTGAACCTTTCAAAAAATTAAAATCGTTGGAGTATGGGAACGAGATATCGAACTTTGTACTAAACGTATAAAATAATTGTTTTTAAAAATGGAAAAGGTGTAATGCCTTTTTGGATTATATCTAGAAAATAAAGAAATGTTTTTCGTGGAGCTTTCAGTTAACGAAGAAATACGGTTACTCAGTAGATTAAATTATTGCTTATACTTCCTTGTACGAAGTAAAGTATGTATGGCAATTCCCTAGTTTTTGGTTTTTAGATTTCAACGGAATTTTCCGTTTTAAACTTCCCTGAGCCTATGACGGCGTGATTTCTGTAGGTTCGTTTCTCGCATAACTCAAAAACCTAAGAATGTTGAAACTTGGAACACGTAGCTCATATTTAGAACTGTTGTGCCATCTAGTTGCTCAACTTCTCTGTTGATGAAAATCGAGTAATGGTGGAGAGGGTTTAGAGGAGGCATTGCAAATTTCTCCGGTCTTGATAATTGAAAATTAATAAGTTTTTGATAGTTGAATATGATTATGACCCTCATTGCGTAGAAAAGACAAGAAAAAGAATATTTGTTTTTTGTAAATCCTTTGTTTCTTTGTACCTGTTTATATAAAACATAATTTATAAGTGATATTAATGTACATTTTACCATAATACTTGCAGTAATTCAGGGTGGAGCATATTTTATTCAAATAAATAAAAATTTGTTTGGGTGACGTTCATGACAAAAAATATCCTTTGAGTGTATTTATTATTTACAATGGGATAGGTCGATGGGATAGATTTTGGGATTTGTCGGCTTCCACTTACACAATAATTTCGAAATCCCATTGCTCCATGACAGCAAGGGCTGATTAAACATTAAATTGCCCTAGCTCTGTCATCATTAAAGGTATTTTTAGAATGAAAATTTCAGTGTCAACGCATTCTAGCTCAGAATTCCTCTTTGTATAGTTCTGTTATTCTGATACACCTAATTTATACATTTAATAGTCGGATTTTTCAAATTTTATTATTCTAGACATTGTATGCATTTTACGATTATGTCTGCAGTTAAATGATTGAATGTTAAGAAAGACAGAATGCAAGTAAAATGGTAGACAGTGAGTGTCATTTTCCGCTCAGGGATGTCGAATACAACCAAGAACAAAGGTCTGACCGGAACTGGAAAAAATCAGTTCTGAACTCTTCTGGCTTTCATTGCAGATCGTTTCAGTCGTAAGCATATTGACATCACTGCTTTGGACGTCAGCGGTTGGATTATTTAGTGGTTATGAAGATATGATTATAGTCTATGAGAAGTATATAATTTTTAATATATGCCATATACTTAAAAAAAAAATTAAGAACAATGTTTCAAAAAATGTTGCCGCACCATTATCTTGATCAGGTTGGGATCTGAATAGTTTTGTGTTCAAAGAAATCCTGGCCTTGTTTTATGATTGGGACGTTTGGTATGCCTGCAAGGAAGTAATGAAAGCAAATAAATGATCATATCAAAACCAATCGATGTACAAAGGTTCTCCAGATCGAGCACAACCGCAACACCCTTTTTAAACTCAAGTGGCTTAAGATAGTGAGTCTCTATCTCTAGCACCTTGATCAGGACTAGTTTTGGATACAAATAGTTCAGGGTTAATGATAAAATGAGTGGTGAATTTTCGTATATTAGCAACGAAGGATTAAACGTCAATTGTCTTTCGTTTTAAAGGCTAGAGATTTACCCAACTTTTCCATATCGAATTTGACCTATTCATTTTAAAACTCTAGCGTTCCAGAGATTGTGTTATGAGTTCCCAGACATCTGTCAGGTCTGAGTTTTGGGATTTGGTCAGTTATTGAAAAGAAGACAGTGGGTGGGAAGTGTGGAAAAGCGAGTAGAGAGTTGGAATTGCAAAGACAAGTGTGATGTATCTTACTTCTTTAAATCGAATACAGCCTAGAAACGATAAAATAAAATAAATAAATAAACCAAAAAAAAAACATACTATAAAAGTAAACGTCATTTAATTGTAATATTGGCTAATTATAATGCCAGATGAAAATATGTTCTTGTAAGGGAGAAAATATTTGTTTTCTGTAATATAATATATAATGAAAAAAGTGACTATTATTATATAGGATAAGTAAGTATTTTGCAGGTTAAAAAATGAACAATAATTATTAATTGACCAAATATAAAGGCAGTTAAAAATATTAAGCGAGTTGTAACAAGTGTAAATAGGTAAAACGTAACTCGTGTTACTAGCACACATCTTTAAGTAAATAAAAATGTTTTTATAGATTTAGTTAAGAAATAATTTTATAGAAAATTACCAAATTTAATACCCTTAGGTTATGACAAGAGCAGTATTTACAATATATTCATTTTTGAGGTGCTGGATGGTGAAGGAATTATTATCTCAGGTAAGAAAATACGCCTCGTTCCTTCACTATTCTTTATTCGGTGTGACAGAGCGTTTTCAGAGCATACGCCCTATCATCAGTGCCCTCTTCACAATGATGTGACAGGAACCAAGGATTCCCTGTGTTCCCTGTGTGAGGAGTCACAGGGAATCCTTGGTTCCTGTCACATCATTGTGAAGAGCAGGCACTGATGATAGGGCGTATGCTCTGAAAACGCTCTGTCACAACGAATAAAGAATAGTGAAGGAACGAGGCGTTTTTTCTTACTTGAGATTAAAATATATTAGTTGATATTATTTAAGTCATAGAGTAAAACAGGGACTTATAAACAGCATTATACAACTATAAAGGTCATAATAACTTAGTTGTTGATTGCACAAATCATATTAATCCTAATCCTAACCTAGAGGTAAACTAGAGGTAAACCTAGAGTGGCGAGTTCGATTCTCGCCTGGGCAAAGGAAATTATTTAGTGACGAAATTCATTAAATAACATCCTAAAATCCCACCCTGGCTAAAAAAGGGTGGTAACCTGTAGACAACCCGTCCCAATTAGCCTGAGTTGCAAAAAGTGGACGTTAATAAATAATAATAATAATAACCTAGAAACACGTTTGCCCGAGATTGGAGAGAATCCACAGAAACTCTAAAGGCTGACATCTCTAAGTGATTAAGACATTCCATTTCAGGTCTCATTTTAAAGCTAAGTGATCAAATCTCTAGCTGTTTGATCAGGATAAGTCATAGATCTAGGAAGTGTAAGTATTTTAGCGAATAGGGAATAAACGCCAGTTGGTCTGTCATATTAATGCCAATCGACGTACCAAACTTCTCCTAATCAAATACAACAAGGGGCAAAGTCAAGATCAAAATTGGCGAGCACCCTTCTGAAAGAAGGCTCAAGAGATTAGATCGTGAGCATCTTTATCAGGACTAGTTTTGATCCAGTGAGTGTTCCTGGAGATATGCCCGTGCCTTGTGAGTGGGGATTGTGGCTATGTTAGGAAAAGGGGAATAAAAGCCAATATCGACTAGAGTAATCCCTGCCGATAAGGGCTGGGGTTAAGTAGATAAAAGGGAGACCGCTCATAGGCCTAGCTACGTCAGCCGCATTCATCTCCAGCTGTCAGCCATTAATCTTAGCTCTCCTCTTATATCCAACCCTATCTTGTACTCGCCTTCTCTTCCCTGCTACTCATCTCTCCTCTCTCTCTCTCTCGCTCTCTCTCTCTCTCTCTCTCTTCCCTCTCTCCTCTTCACCTTTCCATATCTTTCCCCAGTATCTTTCTCTTCACCTCCTGAGCCTAAGGTAACTCGGGGTTTGACAAATTACAAGGTTTATCCTGAAGTTACATATCTTTTAGAATCGTTTGTATTTACATTGTAGCTCCATTACCGGCGATGTCGTCTATAGTGAATTCCTCTTAATTTATTTTTTTTAAATAAGTAAAAACTTTTTTCGTGTGCCTACCTAGGAGATCGTTGCCCTAAAAAATAACAAACTAGTAGCCTGTCGTTTTCAGAACATTTCAATCCTAGAAGGCTGTTGACTTTAGTGTTGTCCAATGGGTTAAAGTCAATTTAACCTGGAAAATTGATAACTTCAGGACATAGGAACCAGGAATATTGCTCACTTATAGGCAATTCAGCTTAGAATATTGTTCACTTCAAGGCAATTCAGCTTCGAATAATAGTGGCTTAAGGCAACCACCCTGGGAGACTCTTGACAAGATAACTTAATATACAAGAGAATACAATATAACTAATAACTCAAGTCATCTGACTCAAGACATCCAACGAGAAAGCCTGTCGGACTTCTTACTTAAGACCAATCAGGAAGATTGTTGACTTCAAGACAGTCCATGTTTCGTGGTCAATGAGGCTTCCAATAAAGAGAAAAGTATAGGGAGATGAGCCCCTTTGCCCCATTTGTGAATTTGAGAGAGTGGACTGTATAATAAAAGGAGAGTGGTGTTATAAACGAATGAATGGAGATAAATAACATATAATGAAGTAATGGTATTCATAATAACATGTAATGAAATTAAATTATTGACCTTTTAAAATCTAATAATTACAAGTGGTGAGTTGTCGTGGGTTGGTTGGAGCTGGTTGCTGAATAATGTCCATTATTGGGGTTTGTGCTAGTTGGCTTCGATGTGTGCCGAAGTTGTTATATGAATGTGAGTACTTAATTTATTATTCATGGCCCTTCTCCTTCTTCCCCGCTTCTCAGCTGGATCGCCCGACGGGCCTTTTTGTGCCTACTCGCAACTTTTTGGGGGGGTTTTCACCTCGATGAGAAGGTCTGCCTCCGTGCTGCACTAGACCTCCATCTTGTTCGCCGTCTTGTTGCCCTTTCCTGTCTGTCTCCCTCGTGGCTGGATACGCTGGCAGCGAGGTCCCCAGTCCAGGGCAAGGATGAATGGGTGATTGACGTAATCAATGTCGTGCGCCTGCTTCACTCTTCGCGGAGTTCAATCTTCCGCGAACAGTCCAATTAGGAAGATTTTTTGACTTCGAGACAGTGCAATCAGGAAGATTACTGACTTTAAGACAGTACAACCAGGATGATTGTTGCCTTCGTGATAGTCCAACCAGGAATATTTTTTGACTTCGAGAGAGTCCAATCGAGAAGACTTGCTAACTTCAAGGCAGTCTAATCAGGAAGATTGCTGACTTCCCGACAGCCCAATCAGGAAGACTGTTGACTTCAAGACAGTCCAATCAGGAAGATTGTTACTTTAAGAGAGTCCAATCAGGAAGATTGTAACTTCAAGACAGTCCAATCAGGAAGACTGTTGACTTCAAGACAGTCCAATCAGGAAGGTTGTAACTTCAAGACAGTCCAATCAGGAAGACTGTTGACTTCAAGACAGTCCAATCAGGAAGGTTGTAACTTCAAGACAGTCCAATCAGGAAGACTGTTGACTTCAAGACAGTCCAATCAGGAAGATTGTAACTTCAAGACAGTCCAATCAGGAAGACTGTTGACTTCAAGACAGTCCAATCAGGAAGATTGTAACTTCAAGACAGTCCAATCAGGAAGATTGTTGACTTTGAGATAATGTCCATGCCTTATTCCTATCTAGTGTGAACCTAGAGCTTGACAAAACATTTACCATTATTTAAGTGTTCAGAACTAACATGACAACTGCCTAACCTGGACTAAAATGTAAATAATCTATTACCCAGATAACAGGACACATCAAAGAACTCCTGATACGACTTTTGAAGAGCTTGCCAGTAGTATCGTTTCAAATCTACCACAGGATGAGTACAGATCTAAATCCATGCCTAAGCGGTGGGGATGAACCTCGTAAATCGGACTTAGTATTTAAGCATCACTGATTCCTGCTGGGTTCCAACGCCACTGGTATATTAGTGTCACTTTCAGAGTGCACTAGCTTAAAATAGTGAGGTTTGTCGCCATAATTTTCAATCAAGTCATTGGATAATTATGTTTACGGTTGCGTCATACATACATATACATATGTTTATAGACATGGTTAGGTGCATTCACTGGCGCAGTGGTTCAGTATAAGGCGAGGGTACATCTATCACATCGCTGAACTCAATTTAATAAATAATAGGTGTACGTTCATTTACAAAGGAGAATATTGATATACGAGTTCCCTACCAAAGCGCTCTGGTGTCGCGGTTTTTAGCAGATTTCCCTTAGGGGAAATCAGCTATTGATGTTGTACTCATGACGTGATTTTTGTAAAATTTCCTCATATGTCGCTCGATCCTACCTAGTAGATAACGAAAATGAGGTCCGTACAAAATTATATATATATATATATATATATATATATATATATATATATATTTCTGTAATCGCTCTAGTTGTTGCAAATTTTTGTTCCATCGTCATCAAACTCGATATTTAATCTTTTTATGCAAAAAGAAAGATCATGTTGGTTAACGGCAAAGATCGGACTAGTGTGTGGGAGTTTAGAGGGGGCATTTTCGAAAATTTAAAATATTTCCGTTACTGCAAATCGGATCGAAAAATGTTACACAACCAATCTTATTGCAAAAAAAATATACTTATAAACATAGTTAATTTCCCTGTCTGCCATGAATATTAACGAGATATTTGGATTTTTTAGCTTTCATCGTTTTCACACTCACACTCGTGTAATATTAACAATTAGCTGGAGTATCATGAATTGCACTATTCTAAGCTTGTATACCAATTATTGTTTTCATCAAACCTTTTCTTTGTGAGATACATGCAAATACGTTATGCCATGATGTCCCCAATTAAGATTTTTCATTCTTTACTCGAAAATGTTTATTTGATTTCTATGATACTCGATATTTAACCATTTCATTTAATACTAAATACCGTATTTGTTAGTGGCTGAGATTTTTCCCGGAATAGTGATGGTTTCGTGGCGTGGGGAAGAGGAATTCGAAATTCATAATATATCAGTTCTTCCAGCCCGGTGCACCTTTAACCAATTGTTCTAAATAAGTGGGTTCAAAATCCTTTCCATTGTTCAATTACTATATTGAACAGTGGAAAGGATTTTGAGGAATGATGATGTGGTTTTGTCTGTAAGGTCGAGTGCTGATCTGAGCGGGGTATATATGAGTGCGGAGCCTGTTGTATCAGCAAAGAAGATCCACTCTTCCACCATAAATCCCTTTGGAATGAAATATAGAGGATTGTATTCCCAGAGTGAAATACACAGCCCAATACACACACACACACATACATAGCCTTTCCCTCAATAGGTTCTATTGTATGATATTCGCCATCTTCAATCTTCAAGCCAACATTTGCCCTTTTAATTAAATATGATGATTTAAGTTGTGCAATAACTAAATATTTATTTTCTTTAATAACTGAATTATTTTTTATTATTATTTATTTGAGACTAGCTAAGGTACCCGGCGTTGCCCGGGAAATCATTTCAGCCTGAATGATGATGGTATTTATCTGGGGCTTTACTTTGTACAATCTTTTAGCATATTTCCCTTAAGGGAAATCAGCTATTGAGGTCGTACTTATGACGCCATTTTCAAAACATTTCTTCAAATGTCCATCAATCCTATCCAGGAGATGACGAAAATGAGGTCTGTTCAAAATGATTATATATATATATATATATATATTTTTGTCTGTTAACGCAATTTTTATTTGATCGTTACCAAGCTCGATATTTTATCGTTGTATGTAAAAAAAGTTCGTTAACGGCTAAAATCGGACCAGTTCCCCCGGGAGGGGGAATTTTTGAAAATTCAAAATAGCTCCATTATTATGCGTCGGATCGAAAAATTGTTTAGAATCAATCTTATAGACCATTAAATTTATTATAAATATTGTTCTACACATTTATTCTCTATCTTGGATTTTAACCGAGATACTTGCATTTGTAATGTGTGTGCGGTCGGCAGAAGTTGGCTATATTCGGGACTTTCCGCCAAAAGCTGAATTGGTTTAGAGATACATTACTACTACTGTTATTAGTAGGCAGATTTCTCTATTGTAAAACTTCAAGTGGGAAATCTGCTTAGTTTACGCAGCCCCTGCGTGACGGATTTTTACATTTTCAGTCTCAAGGCTCAGGATTTACACCCGAGTCCGGAGTGCTGGGGATATGTTAATAATAAAAGTATTTCTTACGTACTTAAATCTACAAAATAAACAATATTTTTATATTACTCGTATCCTCTACATGTATCTTTTTTTATGTAAAACATAATCATAGATTATAATAGATTATAGTCAAAAATATAGAGTTTCATTGATTTCGGTTTAGTCTTTCGCGTCATATAACATGGTTGACCCTTTCTTTAGTTTTCGTGTATACCTCATTCATACTTCGTTATACGGCAAAAGTGCATATAACAAAAGTTATTTTAAATAACAAAATAAACAACTTGCGTTGCATGCCGAAAAATGAATAAGTTACGAAATCTCGCGATTTTATATTTCAGACCTCTCTTATAACCCCCACTCCTGTTCGTACCTCGAAATTTTAATATAGCTTATAGTCGGGGAGGTGTTAATACCAAATCACATACTGAGATTCGTTTAGTTCGTTTGAGTCTTTTATGCCATATAAAAGTGTTGACTCCCACAATAGTTTTTAGTATCTGACTTATTTATACTTCGGTTTACGACCAAAGTGTATATACCAAAAATGACTCTAAATAACAAAATAAACCGCTTTTGTTATGTGCATATTTGCCGAAAAACCAATAGGAAACGATATATTGCTGTTTTTAAGTTCAGGCCTCCCTTATAACCCCCACTCCTGTTCATCTCAGAGAATATTAATATAGCCAAAACCTAGGGTGGGTTAGTAGTGATATACGTATCAAGTTTCATGAAATTGGGACAATCTGTATACGATTTTATAAAGGACATACTGACAAACATTCATTTATATATATATATATATATATATATATATATATATATATATATATATATATAGATAAAAGTTCAATGTAGCCTATATGACGACTATCGGCCCATGCAAAAATGATTCTCCTCCGATCCAATTCTTGAAAAACTGAGCACTGCGCCAGGAGAACGGAGAGACGCAATAGCAATTATCAATTCATAACTTAAATGAAGATATTCTTATCACGTCTAAGCAATTTAAGAAAAAAAAATCATTAAAATTCAGTACTTAATTTCCTGCGCATAGAAACATTTGAACCCAGATTTAGAATTAATGCTGGGCATGAGATATTTTCTAATATAATAGCCTCAACTGCATATCACTTGAGTAGTATTACTCGCTATAACACATATAAATCTGTTAATGTGTCTGCATGAACAAAATATACAGAACAACCATCGTATAACATTATTTTATCAACAAAACTGGTTATATACGCTTCCTCTAATCCATCACTTCTAGTATAATTCGGGCAGTCACGTGCACTCGCCTTGAGTCAGTATTCTCTATAAATGAGTGAGATCAGTAATTCTCTATAAATGAGACACCATAACTTGTCCAAAGTCTATAGACTAGATAATTTCTGTAAAAAAGCCATTTTTACATTAAAATAATGAGAACTTTTTTATTTTATTTTAGTAATGAAAGGGCTAATTTATAGTCCAATTATTTTTGTGATTACCGATAAATTTTATGCAATATTTATTTGCTATCAAGGCAGACATCTTTTAATTTTGGGTCGTCCTATTCGCTAGGACATAGGAAAACTCTGGAATCCCAAAACCAGTAAGTACATGAATAATTTTTAAATAGTATAAAGCGCTTTTAACGACCAGTTTGTGGTGCTGATCGGCACGGGTTATCTACAGGTTATCGCTTTTACAAGCCCGTATCAGGCTAAGGATTTTATTTAGTGAATTCTTCACTGAATAAATTCCAATTGCCCACACGGGAATCAAGCTCTTAGCTATTTCTTGGGAAACTTTTATGTCTTGATTATATAGACTTAATATTATGTCAGAGTTGGAGAATAGAGTATGGAAAGAAGTCAACAACGTTGCATTTCATTATTTGGGAAATGTGTTTAGTTTACGCAGCACCTGTGTTTCGGACTTTTTTCAATTTGTTGATATATCAGAAGTCCAGGTGTATGTCATAGCCGATACGAACATTTTTCACTTCTTCAGCTATTACGAAGAAAAAGAAGTAGTTATCAAGACATTGTGTCGCCCTCAGTACCTCTATAGCGTTATCCTAGAGGAAATACACTTGAATTATTGCTGGGATTAAACTGTCCTAACGGCGTAAAATAAACGGCGCAAGACTACACCAACTTGAGCAATAGAAATAAAGTTGCTCCGACAGAGAGAGCCACCAAAAACTGGGAAGAGTATAAGAGAATAATGGATTAGAGAATCCAGTGTTGGGAGATAAGGGTGGGTAAAGTAAATCTCCCATGAAGAGAGATAATGATAACACATGTAGACGTGGCGCTAAGACCACCGAGGCAATAAACATCCAGGCCCAGAATCCCCTAGGGGTGGAGAAAGGGTTTTTATCGCTCCCAACCTCTTAGCAAGGCTACCTCGCTGGAATAGTTACTGGCAGTCTTACTCCTAGTCCGCCATAGCTACTCTTTACAACGTTTTTACTCCACTTGCAAGAAGAAATTCAATAAAAGGAAGAAGTTTGGTTGAGGGAAAATTGCGGTTAAAATGTGCTTTTGTTGGTCGCAGGAAGAGGAAGCATGAGCCGTTTCTAAACCTTTGTTATCAAGAATGTAGAATATTATTTTACGCTTCCTTAAAAAATTCTTTTATCTCATGTTTTTTATAAAAAAGGTTTTATCTAAACACACTGCTACTTCCTGCCTCTTATTCCGTTTTAAGTCCTTAATTTTATGATGAGCTAAAAACAAAAACCTTTTCTTTACTTCTGACTCAAATACACTGAAATGAAATATTTTTCCTATTACTAATATACTGTGTTTATTTCCATCGGCAGGTAATTTATGTCTTATGCATTGGGGTAACTCAAGAAATTATATTTTAATATTTAAATTGCAGAAGAGAACAATAAATAAAGTCGAGAGACTCTTTAAGGCGTCAAAATAATGACGTTCCCATCAATATATACGTACCAAAGAATGTTGTTCGTGAAACAAAACATGATCATATTTTACAGAAATAATATAACACATTGCCATAAAACGAGATACAAGAATATGCGTCTAACACCCAACCACAAATATATATATTTTGAGAAAAGCGTATCACACTTAGGGGTAAAACTCTTTAAATCCCTGCCAGAATGAATTAAACCAATTTAAAAATATTCTTTGTTCAAAAATAAATTAAAGAGCTCCATGTACAAAGGATTTTTTAGTCAAAAGATCAACAATATCAAAAATATCCTTTATTAAATAAAAAGTCCGTGACGCAGGGGCTGCGTAAACTAAGCAGATTTCCCATGTGAAGTTTTACAATAGAGAAATCTGCATAATGGTAACACAACACCACCGTGATTAAATAAAAACGGTAATGAGAAATCTTTCAGTTAACTAAAATAAATTCCCAACTGAAACGGCTTCTGAATTGTATGAATAATTTATATTTTAATAACTCAAATTTTAGTAGTCCAAGAACTAAAGAAGCGGGGGGGGGGGGGCGGATGAACAGAACGTGTTTGCAAAAATTTCGCAAGGTAACGAAGGTAAGGTTCGAAACGACAGATAAGGTTAGAAGCTTCCACCTGAGCCGAGTGCTGGCGGAAATGGCCTACCTAATCCGAACTATACCCGACCACAGACTTCATAAAAATGCAAATATCTTGGTTAATATTAAAGATAGAGAATAAATGTGTATATCAATATTTATAGTAAATTTAATTTGCAATACGATTGATTCTGTACAATTTTTCGATACGACGTATAGTAACGGAGATATTTCGAATCCTCCCCTCTAAACCCCCCCTCCCACTGGTTCGATTTCAGCCGTTAACGAACTTGATCTTCATTTTTACATAAAACGACTAAATATCGAGTTTTGTACCGATCAAACAAAAATTGCGACCGCTAGAGCGGTAACAGGCAAATATATATATATATATATATATATATATATATATATACACACAGTTTTGAACGGACTTCATTTTCGTCATCTACTAGGTAGGATCGATGGACATTTGAAGAAAAATTTCGAAAATTCCGTCATGAGTACAACCTCAATAGCTGATTTCCCTTAAGGGAAATCTGCTAAAATACAACATATTTGTTAGAAAATTCAATCAAAAGTAATTTTTGATACAGTACGTTGGCTCTTTAAGGTGGGATTCGTTTCTCATAATTTATAAAAATTGTCATATTATAAAAAAATTGAAGCAACTCAATAAAACAAAAAAAATGTGTCATATATTTGGAGGTGTATTTACATTGTTAACGAAATGAATTCTTATTAATTAATAATGTAAATACTAAATTGGTAGATTTTATAAAACATATTCCTGTAATTTGAGTAAATCCTAAAACGAATGTATTGTATAAGTATAAGTGATATTCAATAATAAGTAAACAAATAAAAATGTAAAAGAATATTAGAATTTTTTTATATAAATCAAAAATATTTGACGTATCCTACTTCGTTTTGTTAACACATATTGAAAATAAATTCATTTCATTTTACTAAGCTAGGTGTTCACGCAGATCATGTGTGGCGAATTGTGGTTATATCAAACTCAAAGGTGTTATTTTCTTAGTCCACAATCATTACTGAGCAATATTGGAGGTTCCAAACCAGGTTTTAAACTTATTACTTATTCTCGGACTGTCTACTTCTTGATAAGCCCAGAAAATGTGAGGTCATTCAAGTTCATTACTCGGGCGTTCCTTCTGATGCCATGCTTCAGTACTATAGCTGACCACCAGTTTAATCACCGCTAAGGAACTCTGGTTAGCCATGTGAGTTAAAGCGTTGGACACATGGGAAACCTCGAGTGGCAAGTTTGATTCTCACCTTGGCAATAGGAATTTAATTAGTGACGAACTCATTAAATAAAATCCATAGACCCACCCTGGCAAGAAAAGGGCGGTAACCTGTAGGTAACCCTTTTCAATTAATCACAGTAGCAAAAAGTGGACGTTAATAAATAATAATAATCACCGCTTAGTATATCATCTGTTTTCCTCCCTGCAAATTATGGTAGGTGCCTAGTTATTTGGTGATATATTTAATGATTGGTCCATAGTAGCTCTATCGTCGAGTTCAGAAAGATTACTGAAATTACAACTGTTTGCTTTGTTGATGCGAATTAACTTCCGTCCGGTTGAGGTGAAGGTCGTGTCCCACTTTCAAATTCACAACACCACTTGTAAATGGGGGAAGGGGTTGTTCTGTCTGTACTTGTCTCTCCTTGCTGGAATCTTTTTTCGATCGAATTCCACAAAATTGAAAGCTTTATAAATGCTTAATTATTTTTTAGCAGATTTCCATTATGGGATTCATTTCAAATTACTCCACTAGCCATAGTAAATAGTTTTAAATATAATCAGTATGTTATATTTAGTTATATTTCATTAATTGTTTTCTTCCCGGTCTATCCGGTTTGGAGCGCTACGTGGTTGGCTGGCCTGTTTGTTTACAATTCAGCCGCTTTCCGTCGTAGAGATTATTAACTTGTAAATTGCCTGAAGGATTTCTCATTACCGTTTGTATTTATTCACTTAACATTCACGGTATGTAGGTTTATCTGTTGTAAATCTTCCCGTGGGAAATCTGCTTAGTTTACGGAGCCCCTGAGTGACGGACATTATTATTCCCACACGGTTTTATGAATAAGAATACTAGAATGACTTTTGATGCCCTTAATTCGTTGGGAACGAACAGATTCTTAGGGAACTATTGTCATAGGGGTCCTTCCTAGCTATAATGTGGATTGGTATCCAATTACTTGTCCAAAAACACCTTCTGCAGTTCCCAAATGGGGCAAACGCCTCTGGGAATGGACTACCAAGCCTTAGGAAGACGGTTAAAGGCCAAACTCCAGACATCATAGATTCTAATAAACTAAACCTAATTGGTCTGCTGTGCAAGTTAAGCAGATTTTCCCCGTTCAGAGTGGCGTTACCTGTACATTGTTATGTCTATTTCTCCCTTTTTTAGTACCCTTCGTCAAAAATAGTGAAATGTATTCAAAAATTGCGACAACCAGAGCATTAGCAGACAAATACATATTGCTTTGAATGGAACTTATTTTTTCATCATATCCTCTGTAGGATTGATGCACACTTGAAGAAATGTTTCGAAAATCACGTCATGAGTACTAACTCAATTTTGATTTTTCTTAAAGGAAGTCTTCGAAAATAGGTAGAACAGGCAAGTATGTTCTATCTATTAAAATAATCTTCTTATTTGCCTGTTAGACCATCTCAATCAATACCTCAAAATCTGTTGTGATTGACGGATCTGATCTATTTTAGAATTGGTTAATCAATCGCGTGAATATTAGCCATAGACATTTTTTCTTCGCTTCCATAATATACTGAACTCTTGTGCATATCCTAATTACATAATGACTTAGTCCCATTGAACTGGCATCGCGAATAAAGCTTTATTTTAAAGTGGAGGGAAGTTATCCTTTTGAAAATTAATGTTTTTCGCTTCGATGATAATTAAAAGGATAAATTTTAGTATTCTCATTTTATGGAAATAAAACTTTCATCCTTTCTATAAAGTTAGGTTAATGAGCTCCTCAAAGCAGGAATAATGAAAATTCTTTTGAAGAGTGGACAAAGGATAGGATTAATAGTTTCCACCCTTTTAATGTTTTTTTTTTTTTTTGGACGTCGGAAGTTTACAATAATTTAATTTTTTAAAAAATTGATGAAGAAACGGAATGCTTACGGAAGTAATAAAGATATTGTGTCACAAAATCTAATATTTGTTAGTGCAACAAGTACTAGCCATTTTTACAGACTTGAAGAAAGCCAGTGTCTAATATTTATTTATTACTCATTTTTAATGGCAAATTAACCTCATAGGTTCAGAGGTTCCCGATAGAAAGACGGCTTTGATGAAGGTTTAACTATTCTAAGTATGTAATTTCAAATTCTAGGCTAATAAAGAAATTTTAAGTATCGAGAACCTACCCTCACCAGAGCTCTGCTCTTCATTCTAATTGGATTAGATATGTATCCAAAAAAAAGTTCATATTTTAGAAGCATTAGTGGTGATACAAGATTTGGCCAGTCATCAGTAAAGAAAGATTCTACAATAACTTTCCGCGGTAAGTTAGTAATTGCTTTACAGACAATGTTACATTTAATTTTTCTTTATAAGGTTTTCAATATGGATGATCAAAAAATTCCTCTTTTCATCCGGAATGGATTTATTAATGATAAAGAGCATTTTCGATGCTCCAGCTCAATCTTCAGTCCCTGTTGGCATAAAAGAACCTCGAAGTCAATCACCAGATATTATTTCTTTCAATAAAATTCAACAAGCAAAAAATAAGACTAAATAAAAATACAATATGAAATTGAAATTAAGCAATTTGAAAAAAAATAACATTACTCATCTATAAATTACAGTTAGAAAGTTATTACTTAATTTAAGAAATCTTAAAAATATGTACCAACGTCCAACATTAATTACCATTGGATTCATGACACTGGGGCTCACCGGACATTCCCGAGTCCAACATTAAAATGTAAATTTGAAAACCAAGAACAGACGGCAAATAAAATTATGAACAAAAACCCTAAAAACTGATACTATTTATAGGAAAAGTAATTTTAAAACAAAGTGAAAAAGACTGGTAGTATACCAGGGGAAGTTTCAGGAAAGAGTAAAAAGTTTCTCGAATAGAAAGAATACTTCCTTTACTTCGTACAAGAAAGTATCAAAATATAAATAACTAGATTAACATTAAAAAAAAAAAAAAACTTATTTAGAATACAAAACGACAAGATTGGCTCTACAACAATTTTCAATCAGAACCAAAATAACGGAAATACTTCTAATTCATGAAGTTACTCATTTTCTAGTCCCCGACTCTTCTTGTTCGGATACCGCCATATAAATATCCAGTTTATTTGTTCTGTAAATTGTTTATTTTGTAATCAAGTTTAATAAGATGATTTCAAATGAGATTAGAAGAGTATAAAAGTCATTTACGGAAGTGGAGATTAGGAAGAATGGGTTGAAGGTTTTTATGAGATTTAATTTCCTGGAGTAATGCTAAGAGATAAAACATTACATAGAGGAATAAGGAGTAATGCTTGGAGATAAAACATTACATAGAGGTACAGGCGGCCTTAATGGGATTAATAAAAGCAAAGTTCTCAAATCATCATTTGGTTTCTTGATGACTCTTAAGGAATAATCTGAATGGTAGACTTTCTCTTTTATAATAATATTTATCTTTGAGCAAAAGACATTACTACTCCCTTAATCGTTAATAATTGAAATTAAAACGTACATTGCAATAAGCTTAATGCATTCCAATATAAGATATAAGATCATATTTTAATGAGAGAATATATCCGTATTGCAACAGACATGAGTAAAGCAAGTAACTGCAGAATCATTTTTGGTGTCGAGTTTTTCGACTGGAAGTGGACACGTGTTTACTCTCCATACTTCGAAACTTTACATTGTTTCAACCGACTAAAACATCCTCTGGCATGTTTTCATTTCTATTTTAGGCTTTGTTATTCTTTCTGGTTTTTGAAGAAATTTAAACCAGCATCCTCGCATTTCCACTTTACCACAAATAACGAAGACCTTTTATTCTATTCACGTCAAGTCAAAAATTATTAACTATATTATACACTACTTTGTGGATTTTATTTCGTTAATTAAACTACACTTACTCAGCAAATAGAAAAATGTCTTCTTCTTTTTAGCAGATTTCCCTTAAGGGAAATCAGCTATTGAGGCCGTACTCATGACGCGAGTTTTGAAAAATTTCCTCAAATGTCCATCGATCCTACCTAGGAGATGACGAAAATGAGGTCCGTTCAAAATTATATATATTTATATCTATATATATATATATATATATATATATATATATATATATATATATATATATATATATATTTGTCTGTTAACGCTCTAGCGGTCGCAATTTTTGTTTAATCGTCACCAAACTTCATATTTAAGCGTTTTACGTAAAAAGAGAGATCAAGTTCGTTAATGGCTGAAATCGGACCAGTGGGAGGGGGGGTTTAGAGGGGGGGATTTTTGAAAATTCAAAATATCTCCGTTACTATACGTCGGATCGAAAAATATTATAGAATCAATCTTATTGCAAATTAAATTTACTATAAATATTGTTATATACATTTATTCTCTATCTTGAACATTAACTGAGATATTTGCATTTGTATTCTGCATGTGCTCGGCAGCAGTGGCTATGTTCGGGCTTTCCGCCGTGAGCTCTGGCGGCCGTTTTTGTAATTATTCGTCCCTCTCGTGAATAGGTTTAGAGGTTACTTACTACTACAGCTGTTATTAGGCAGATTTCTCTATTGTAAAACTTCACGTGGGAAATCTGCTTAGTTTACGCAGCCCCTGCGTGACGGACTTTTTTTTGTCTGTACGCCTAGCTTGATAAATTTCCAATTTCTATTTAATTCCATTACTTGAAAACCATTATTTAATTAAATTATTTGGATGTATTTTTAACAAAATTTGCCGTAAAATACCTAAATTGGATTTACGTTAAGCAAAGCATAGACGGCTTCTGGAAATAGTACAAATACCTTTTTTCCTGTATAAAATATTTCGATTTTTGTCATCTTGTGATTATTAGGTTTCTGTATTGTATATACTTTACATTTGTCTTGATTGTGATCATAAATTAATCTTCCCTCTTGACTATAGGCTGAAGGTAAACTTTTAGAGGATTTTATAATATTTTATGAATGGAATAATTCAGCTTAATCCCAGTTTTCGATTAAATTTCAACACATTTAATGCAAATCATCAACCAGATAACTGGATCGTTAGTTAAAATGACGACAGTATTCCTGACGATCTGAACACCAATATTTAAAAGATTGTTGTTTTTTTAGTTCAATAGGCAATAATTAAACTCTTTACTTTAATTTGATTGAGTCTGTCTGCATGTGTGTGTGTGTGTGTGTGTGTGTGTGTGTGTGTGTGTGAGAGAGAGAGAGAGAGAGAGAGAGAGAGAGAGAGAGAGAGAGAGAGAGAGAGAGAGAGAGAGAGAGAGAGAGAGAGAGAGAGAGAGAGAGAGAGAGAGAGACTCATACAGATGCATGTAATCTTCCAAATACCTATCTCCCCTTTGCTCACCTTGCACTTTGCACTCTCTCCCTGCAACTCTCTCTTTCTCTCTCATGGCGCCATTCTTCTTCTCAACTGCATTTCCCACTATTTTTGTCTCCATATCTTTATTAATTATAGTTTTTAAAAAAGTTCTTTATTTTACATCAGCTAAGAGATTGTCCACATTGATTTTTAAAACATTCCTTTGGTAATGACCTTTTTTTTGGTTTTTAATTTTTAAATAATTTAAGGACCAATTCTACAAAAGTGATACCAAGAAAGATTACTTTAAATATATTTTTTTTCTTTTATTTCTAAGAAGAGCATTCTTATTTCCACAAGATTATTATTTGATGTTGTATTGAAAATATGTTTAATGCGGCTAGAATTTCATACCTTTTGTCTATTAGTTTCAAGTTATATTAAACTTCAAAGCTTATAAAATGATCTAAGGAGATAAAGTTCAAAAACCCGCCATCATCACCCATCCCCATTGCTTAAATTTTCTTCTTTTAAGTTCTGCAGATGAAACTTGACAGAAGCTCGCTTTTCAGATGAAATAGTAATGGACTGCTTCAACTCGAAAGGAAAACTCAGTAGTAGAGAGTTCTCTCAACTATTAGAACCAGACGATCTCCAGAAATAAATTTTATTATGGACGCTAATAAATTGCAACCCATTGCACCTCTCTTGTTGACAGTTTCACTTAAGGTTAGTTTCACACTACACATATCAATTCTAGCTGAAATGTCAGCCGTTAATTACTCATGTTACTAAGTAAGAGAAAAATGGAGAATATTATTATTATTAATTAACAACCACTTTTTGCTGCTATGGCTATTTGGGACAGGCTATCTACAGATTGCCACCATTTTCTAGCCAGGGTGGGACTAAGGATTTTATTTAACGAGTTCGTCACTAAATACATTCCAATAGCCCAGGCAGAAACCGATCTAGGTTTATCACGTGAAATTAATGCCAACGCTTTAACTCTCATGGCTGACTTGAGTCCCAAATGAAGAATAGAAACAACTATATGGTGAAATCCTTGTATCATTGCACCATATTGGAAATTAGCTCAGTTTACACAGCCGTTGCGTGACGAACATATTACCCACTACCTCGCAAAACTCACAAATATTATTGCTGGCAATTCGATATATTCTTCTTAGGGTATCTTAAGAAATGAAGTCAACAAAGTCCGTCACACAGGATTGCGTAAATTAAGCAGTTTTCCCACGTGCCGCAAGGATGACCTTTCAAATTCATTTTCTATTTCACCCGTTATAACAGGCCTCTTGTTATTTATGTAGGTCATGAGGTGTTTAGTGACATATTTAACTGAACTCAGTATGTCGTAGGATATAATGGCAGATAATCTTGTATTTGAAATAAAGTTTAAGTTAGATATGTGTGGAATCTGCCAATTAAAAACGTACAGATTTGAACAGTCATATGATCTGAATGTTTATACGAATGGCTCCAAGACAGAACAGCTGACCGGGGTAGGAGTGTGGTACAAAACGGGTGGGAATAGCCTAACTGATTGGATTTACGCAATTTTGGCGACACCCCATCAGTTAGCTGAGCTTAGAGTGATGGATAAAGTCAATAATATTCTGACTGACAGTCAGGCGGCAGCCTGAAGGGTACTAGCAAGACTAGTAATAAGTTCGACGATTTTAGAGGGGTGTGTTATGAAGCTGGAACAATTAGCAAGTATTAACGAAAGTGTGACAAGATACTGGGTACAGACATATAGGCCAGGAGAGCGTCAAGCATAATCCCCTTGGATTAGTACTCTTTATTGGACTATCTTCATCCTTTCTTTGGAACTCCATAAAGGACGTGGTTAGAAAGGGATTAAAGAACGTATGGGAAATGCCCAAAGTTCCCCATACGAAGGCTCTTTTCGGGTTTGTGGAAAGAAAAACCGAGAAATGTACCTCAGGCAGGTAGGAAAGTAGTTAGAGATGTATTGGGAGTCATCTCAGGGCACTTGAAGATGAATTGACACATGTTTAACATCAAACTCAAATTTGAAACACCAATATGTAGGTGCTGTGGAGAAGAGGAGACTCCTATGCACGTTTGTGCTTGAATGCGGGATGCCGGAGAACTAAAGATTCAGGTACTTAAAATGCTCAATCAATTAAAAAAGAATCCTCAGGTAAGAATTGCCTTGACTTTATGAGGAAGATAAGGCCATTGCGATGGAGGCTTTCGGTTTAGATTTTTTATATACATGTGGTAAAGGTTAGGTTAAACATATATTCATTTATTTTTTAAGAGTTCATTTTATATAGGTTGATTTGTGTTCGTGTATATATATATATATATATATATATATATATATATATAAAACCACATACAGACACAAAAACACACACACACACACGTATTTAGTAGGATGGGCTCTGTAGCAATTCTTGGACTGGAGTTAAATGAACTACACTCTTGTAGCTAGCTGAGTAGTGATGCTAAACCAACATGCCTTGTGGGAGTTTCAGGATTGGAGGACAAAAGTAGATTAATTTGTTTATGTTATTTTAAGGGAAATCGACTATTCAGGTTGTAATTATAACGAGATTTTCTAAAACTTTCTTTAAATGTTCATCGAGCCTACCTAAGTGATGACGAAAAAAAGGGCCCTTAAAAATTATAAACACACACACACACACACACACACACACACAGTTGATATTTAACCGTTCCATGACGGATTATATTAACTAATGATTATATTAGATATTTGGTGAACATGACCTTGGGAAGGAGAGGAGGTTTAGAGTGGGGAATAATTGAAATTTTTAAATATCTCAGTTACTACGAGTCGGGTCAAAATATTTTAAGTAATCAATGTTGGAATTCCAATTTTCTACTATTGACTCACAGCAGGAAGTCCGGTAAAATATTAACAGAGGTTTTTGTATTTTTTTTTATTTTCAGACTTTTGTAACCGCCCAACTCTACCCATCCGATTTTCAATTTAACATACATTTTAGTTAATTTACATCTCATGTCTGATAACATTTTAATTCCTGTTTACATAGGCTACTTACTGTGGGTGAAATAGAGAATAGATGGTGAGATGAGGACATCGGCGTGTCATCTTCAAAAATATTGGAAATCTGCTTAGTTTAGTGATGGAATTCTGTTTGCAGATAATAATATTGCATGAATAATTATTTGTTGACAAGCGAGTAAAACGACCCCGTAGTAACTGGTTCAAATTGTTTTTCTTAAAAATGGGTTTTCTTCCGTTTCATTAGTTTCCATATAGAAGAAAAAATATTCTTTTGGAAGAAAAAAGTACACCGGAGGGTATCCAAATAACTTGTCAGTTATTTTTCTTATTTGTTTTCCTTTTTTCCCGTCAAATGAAGGCACACTCACCTAAAAAGAATTGAACATGATTCATACTAGTGTAGGTAAATCAATTTACATGCCCGAAAAAAAAATAAAGTGAAAACCTTTTGCGGCTTATATACATACACGTTTTTTTTGTCCGGACCCTCTTTCCATTATGTGTCAGAATGTCATTTTCCTCCGGGCAGAAAATATATGACTCTAAAGTATTTCCCTCTGCCTTTGCTCAACCGAGCGTGTTCCCATTTTTCAGGAGGCTTTTATGAAGTATGCAGACATTTGAGAACATTTCCTCAGTTACAAGCCTTATTGTGAACCGAACCTCTTTCAAAAAGCTCCCAATTCAAAAAATGAGGGGCTCCACATTCACCTTTAATGTTCAGCCTTGGTGATTTCCCTTTAGGAAAATCAGGTATTGAGTTTACCTCAGAAATATTTAGAATATATATACTAGAATCATATGGTATATAAAGTTCTTTCTTATTTTGCTCTGTGCATCTTACAGTTTTCTTGATGTGTTTCACGTTGTCTGCGAATTTTTCTCTAGGAATAAGTTTCACACTAAATTGTACAAAATGACATATTTTTACTTCCTTCTACGAAGTGAAGAAAGTATTGTGATCGCGAAAATTACAAGGAACTCATGTGGTTTCCACATCAGATTGTTACTTAAAATATTCACATAGTATGTACGATAATTCTCATTATTCGTTATTATAATCGTTTTTAGTATTATATTATAATCGTAGTAGTCCAAATCTTATGGTCCAAATCTCGAATGACATTAACTGATGATTATTACACTTAATGTCTGTTTTTTTTTTAACGGTAGTCGGGTTTACCATATGTGTCAAGGCGTTAGTTAGCCTTAATGTATCTAGTAAACCTTGAGTATTGAGTTCGATTGGCGCTTGGGCAGTAGGAGTTTATTTTATAGGGCACTCCTAAATAATATTCCTAGACCACCCAGGTAACCTGTAGATTACCTTTTCATATTAGCCAAAGCAGAATAACGTAGACGTAAATAAATAATATTTAATATATATATATATATATATATATATATAAACATTTACTATTAATTTAAACATAATTTTTTATGCTTGATTACAGTAAACCGTATTTGCTTTAATATGAAACATAATATTTCTAGAATGCTCATACATTGTATATAAAAAACTAACATTCCCGATCCTAAAGTTTAACATATTCCTTTTTCAGTCCACAGAAATTAAACTCTCTGTTATTATTCAGCCAAAATTATAACATTATAATTTTTATTGTAAATACACTATTCATTAAATGTGCTATTAATCAGTAAAACTGGTATTATGATGTCTTTGAATGTTTTTTTTAAAATGTATTTATTTAAATGGGGGAACTCATTTAAATAAATAAATACCGGCGATTCACGCATAATTCAATTGTGCACAAAAAAGCGAATAGTAAAAAAAATATAGAGAGAGAAACGGAAAACTTGGTGAACTTTGGTGGTTTTTGATACGGTTCATTGGCATACCAGTTTTATATGAAACAAAAATGTTGTATATGGAAACATCAGGCTGGTGAAAATAATATAAATGAAAATATAAGACGGGAGAAAGAAAGAAAAAAAAAATAATAAAATAAGGAAAAGAGAACAGCAAAGAAATGAATATATTAATAAAAATAAAATAAGGAAAATAGAATACCAAAAAAAAAGAATAAATAAAAAAAGGGGGAAAGGGAAATTGAAACCAAAAATAAATAAATAAAATTAAAGTGTATACACCCTGCTAATGTAGGAAAGAAGTGAAGTGTAGTGTGTAGAAATTTTAGATTATAGAGTTGTATATATTAATGTCTTTTAGATGTTTAATGATTGAGTCTAAGTAATTACTGTTGTAGGTCAAAAGTTCCTGTAAGTTATGTGGAATGCCTAATTTTTCTTTTCGACGACAGTTAGTAATATGTTTTATAGAGTTAATGTTTCGTTACAATGTCTACAAGTCGGTGTGTCCTTCCTTGTCATTAAGTGCCCCTGGGTCAGCAAGGAAACCAATGCATAGTCTCGTCAGCACAACTTCCTCTCTTCGTGTGCTCCTGTTGCTTGAAGAAGCCATTAGTTAAGGAATGGTTTTATTTATCTTAGTTTATTCTCGTTTGTTTTTCCCAAGGTTGATGCCACTGCTGTTGTGGTGCCTTAGTGCATTCGGCTAATACGCCTTGGTGGTCTGCAGAGTTTATGTAAATGTCTGGTTTGTTAACAGAGCATTCTGCTAATCTGTCGATGTCTGTACTTTCCCTAATGTTTGTATGCCCGGGTAACCATAAAAGACTAATGTGTGTGTTACTAGAATTTATTCGGTGAAATTGTTCAAAAACTTAGATAATCAAAGGATTTGTCGAGTAAATGTTTTTGAGTGTATGTAGTGAGCTTAATGAATCTGTACACAGTACTATTTCATTTTGGCAGCTTTGGACTCTCTACAAGGCTAATAGGATGGCCTGAAGCTCGGCTGTTTAAGAGCTAGATACAGGCGTCAATTTTAGCTGGTAAATATTGGAGCCAAATATCACAGCCGAGCCTGAACCATTTACTGTTTTTGAGCCACCAGTATTAGCAAACACACTATTAGCTTTGACACCCAATAATTACCTAAAATAGGCACTGTACATGGGTTGTGATGTTGTGTCGGATTTTTTAAACTTTCCTAAACATGTGTCTATTGTAAAATGTTGAATACGCCAAGGAGGATATGGAAGTAACTGATGAGCATATATGTCCTTTGAAAATGAACAGATAGCTCGAAAAGTGGTGATTACAAACAATAGACTCAGCCATTTACAACAGTATGTATGGATTTTTAAATTCAACTATAAACCTAGTCATTCATAACAGTATGCATCAAATTTTAAAAGTTTTATCCAGTGGAAAAAAAAACTGCTGAAGTCAGGCTCTCATTATTCGAAGTCCCCAAATTGGAGGTCTTGGTCTATACAGTTCATTACGATCCGTTCGTTAGGAACGACCTGGTATTCAATTCAAATCTGAGCAGTCAGCAATGTCATGATTATATTTAGACCTCTGTGGCTCTTTCTTCTTTTTATTTTGCAAATATTTCGATTGATATTTATGAATAATTTGCGTTTCTTGTTATCAGCGGTGTATGGAAAGTGAACTCGCCGTATTTATAATTAATCCACTAGCAGGCGTGATGTTGTATTAAGTATACTACGCCCATTCGTCTCCTGCAGATGGTTTTTGGGGTTGCCTCTAAAACTAGTATTCCCTCACACTCCCCAAAAGACATTAGTTGGTTAGTGGGAGGCTCAATATTAACATAAGTAAACTTTAAATAAAATAATTATATACGCCTCTTATAAATACTCAATATGTAAAAATTAAAAATTTACTTACAGTTCACCAATCAGGAAGTTCTCCAAGTTAAATATACCAAATTCAACTTTGGACTAATAACAGTCAATATTACTCATAGATCCTCATGTACCTAAAAATATAAAAATGTATAAAAAACTTTAAAGATATAAAATATAATACATATAGTCATAACATATAAATTATTATTTTATAATTAAATTAGGGAAATCACTTTGTTTCAATAAATATTTCCCAGCGCCCAAAGGATATTTTAGCAAATCATAGGAAACCTTTGCCTAGAAAAGTAGTGTCAATTTTGTCCTGAGTTAAAATTTACTCTAGGAGAACATTTGAGTAAAAACTAACAATTTCAATGTACATTTTAGCAGATTTCCTTTAAGGGAAATCAGCTATTGAGGTCGTACTCACGACGCGATTTTCGAAACATTTCTTCAAATGTCCATCGATCCTACCCAGGAGATGATGAAAATGAGGTCCGTTTAAAATTATATATATATATATATATATATATATATATATATATATGTATATATATATATATTAGTCTGTTAACGCTCTAGCGGTCGCAATTTTTGTTTGATCGTTACGAAACTCGATATTTAACCGTTTTTTGTAAAAAGACAGAACAAGTTCGTTAATGGCTGAAATCGGACTGGAGGGAAGAGGGGGATTTTCGAAAATTCGAAATATCTCCGTTATTATGCAGCTGATCGAAATATTGTATAAAACCAATCTTATTACAAATTAAATTTACTATAAATATTGTCATATACATTTATTCGCTATCTTGAATATTAACCGAGATATTTGCAATTTTATTAAATAACGGACGAGAGTGTTTCCCGCCAAAAGCCAGTTGGGCCGTTTTCTTAACTGAACTTTCTCTATTTGAAAACTGCACACTGGGAAATCTGCTTAGTTTACACAACCCCTGCGTGACGGACTTTTTTTTTATTGAATATTGTTTCGTCTCTTTTAGTAGATTTTCCCTCTTTTCTATCAGCTATTGAGGTCGTACTCATGATACGATTTCCGAAAAATTTCCTCAAATATCCATCGATCCTGAGTAGTAGATGACGAAAATGAGGTTCGGTCAAAACTATATATATATACACACACACACAAAAACACTTGACAATTCCTATTTGATCGTAACCAAACTCAATATATAAGCGTTTCATGTTAAACTGAAGGTCGAGTTCGTTAATGGCTGAAACCGAACCAGTGGGAGGGGGGTTTAGGGAGGGAGAATTTCGAAATATCTCCGTTATTATATGTCGGTTCGAAAAATTGAATGGAACAAATCTTTTTGAAAATGTAATGTTCTATAAATGTTCTTATGTACGTTTTTTCACTGTCTTGATTATTAACCGAGATATTTGAATCTATTAGTTTTTGGCCTTCAGTAAAACCCCAGTTCAACTCGTGTATTATTTACAATAAGCTATTATATTATGAAGTACTACGCAGATGGGAAATCCATTTAGTTAGCGCAGCCTCTGCGTGACGGGCTTAACTTTTTCCAATTGCATCCTTTCTCATTTAACTTGTGGAGTTAATGAAATGAGAGCTAGAGTTTGAACCCTCCAGAAATTAACGGAATTAAGAAAATTTGGAATAGTTCAAAATAAAAAAGAAATAGTGAGTGTTGTAACAGTGGTTAGTTGTAAATTTAAAGAGGGCTGAAGATGGTCATGTTTATAATGGGTATTGTAGTAAATCAGTTTGCCACTTTTAATTATTCATTATTCATCGTTCTCCATTTATTATCTTTATTTTTTTCATTCAAAATTAATAAGTTAATTTCAAAATTGCGTTTTACACGATGAAGTAATACAATTATGTCTCAACCCCCTTTTATACTTTCCTTGACAAATAATAGACAAGGAAAATATAGGTAATAGGTCAAAAAGTCAAAGGTCATAGTTTAATCCGTTTATTCTGTTCTAAGTTTTTGTTAAACTGCCATCAATTTACTCTGATTTTATGAGTTTCGGGACGAAGGTAAATTAAATTATTGTAGTAGAAAAAGACAATAATGTTCTCAGTCACTCTTAAGGGACCCGTTTTTCCTTGTTTTCATGTTCAAACTAAAATAGAGTTCTAAAAGGAAATAAGCTTGTTTTATTTTCCTGGAACCTCCAGAAACCCTGCTCAATCGATCATTTCCTATACATTTGAGAATACTTTATTTTAATAATAGCTTCCTAACTTTTTTTATGTCCCTTCTTCACAACTTATTAATAACGATTCTTAAATGAAGGCAATAAAGGAATGGTTTTTTTGAATATTTCTGTGTGATAGCTGATACCATTTGATGGTTCTTTTTATGTATTTTTATAATGTTTCCATTACTAACAATAAATGTTTTGAAACATAAGAATTTTCTCATAAATACATCATAACATCAATGCTTCAACTAAAAACAATTTTTATCCCTTCTCATTTTGCTTTGCATTTTCCTTCTAACTCGCCTGTTAACAACAAAATTTAGAAAATAGTAATAATTATTATCATTAACCTTTTTATCTGATTCATTACATTACTAATTCATATACGTTGATTCATTAAATGTAATAATATATCACTCTTCTTTTACAATCAAAAACTGTAACATTATTTTCTAAAACGTCTGACGAACGAATGATGAAAACTCTAAAAACTATTAGAATAATCTTTTGGAAAATTCATATTTTTTTTAAAAATTTAATATCTGTCAGAAAGAAGGAATAAAATAAAAACGTTCAAATTGCTTAATCATTCAATTTAATAAAAATGTTGATTCGAAAAAATCATTTTTATTAAACAATGAATAAAAAAAGGTTACGTTTCTTATTGAATAATAAATGAAAATAATAATCATTATTTAGAGCTAAAAGAGAAGTTGTTTTTATTCATTATTCTGTATATTTTTGCGGAACTCTAGTGTGCTTGCACTTCTCAAAAGAGACTACATCTGACAAGAACTTACCCACCAACCTATCAACTACTACAGGACAACAGCCCATACATTACAAAAATCATGAAACACCTCAAAGACACACACATTCACAACCAGATTTAACATTAAATAATTAAACACTAGACTAGAATAATATCCACTTGAGAAAAAAATAAATAAATAACCGTACTTTTACCTACCTCTGTAGATTTTTTAACCTTTTTTTTCTTTGGTTTTTATAATGTGGCTTTACCTAAACTATATTAGTAATATAACAAGAAAATGTGTGAATCGCTTGAATTACGACACACCTAAATAAATAAATAAAGATATTTCATATTTAGGTTTATTGTAAAATTTGAGTTAAAATGCAATTGTCTTCGAACCAATTAAGATAAAGAAGATTCGTATTTAAAATTTTTTGTAAAACTTGTAGGGGATATTTTAAATAGTGCCGTAAAAAAATAAAACTTATTTTAACATTAAGCCTTGATTTCTTTTGAGAAAAATAATAAGTTTAACCTAAATAACTGAAGTTTTTGTCCGAATGTTTTTGAGCGTAGTTAAACTATTATAATCGTTTTCTTAATTGAGCAATTGGTATTGGTTATGAAATATTTAGAAAGCAGGTTATTTACGGAGCTAAAGTCAGGTGGCATCGTTTATAAGCCGTTCGTAAGAGCAGTAATCAAGTCAGTCAATTTCCATAAAAAATACAATAAAATATTAGATGAAATACTAAATGAATATTCAAAGTTTCTGCGTTCATTAATGTCCGTGTACCCCCGCCCTTGTCAAAATTTTGACTTACACCATGTCGGTGGGGCAAGATGGAGGGTAGATTAAAGATGTTGTTTGCATACTCATATGCCTATCATTAGTCAGTTTATACAGGCTACGGAGGGGTGGCTGTTATCTGCTGTATTTGTCTGTCACCGCTTTAATGATCGTAATTTTTGTTTGTTCTTTACCAAAATCGATATTTTGAAGGGGTATACAACACCAGGTTTAAGCTTCAAATCGGACCTGGCATTGTAAGTAAAAGAATGTCGATAATTAAGAATCCAAAATATCTCGGTTATTATGTGTCGAATCGGAAAATTGTATAAAAACAAATCTTATCGCGGATTCAGCTTTCTACAATCTCTGTTTAGTGCATTTTGAGATAGTAGAAGGGGGGGGGGAGGTTACAGAAAGAAAAATAAATACATCCCTTATTGATAACAATGTTTCCACTCCTTTCATAAATTCCCATTATCGACTCATCAGTGGGGAAAGACTGGAGGGCAGATCAAAGTTCATTTGGCAGCTTATGCAGGCTACAGAAGGAAGGCTATCTTACAACTCTGTCCTTGTGTGAAATTTTCAATCCACTCATGCCTCTATTGGTATGGATGAAACGTTTTTCTCATGATGTCTTTAATGCTGGATCATCTGATGCAGACATTCATGAATGTGGACATTCGTAAACTGAACATGATTTACTCATTCCTTTCAGCAGTATACAACTAGGCAACGACATAGTATATACCAGGGGTCTCCAAACTACGGCCCGAGGGCCACATCCGGCCCGCGGACAGATTTTGTCCGGCCCGCGGAGAGCTAGCATACATGAAAACCCCTTTTAGAGGACATATTTTTTATAGCAAACTAAATTTAGTTTACTGAAGTATTCTAATTTTGTGTTGAATAATTATTATTGTAATATGACATCTACATTGATAGGGTCATGGGCTAACTACTCATAACATTGTTGTTAATGTTTTTGTGATAAGTTGGGTAAAGAAACACAGAATTGTATTGAGTAAAGACATGTATAATATGCAGAAAATTTAACTTCATTTAAATAGCCAGATAGAAGGTACTACCTATTTCCGCTTGTGTCCACCAGATGTCGTGTCACGTTACTCCTCATGGCTCGTACTCTACGACTAATCTAGAAATTACAGATAATGACAGGAAAATTAATAATATGCAGTGTTGCCGTTTTGCGGACTTTAGTCCGATTTGCAGCCTTTTTTTAAGCGTTGGGTACTTTTTCGAACTTTTTTTTTTCATCAGTGGACTATTTCACTTTTTACCACCAGCAACAATGATAATATGGTTTTGGCCCTCGGAACTTACTGGAGTAATCAGTATGGCCCTAAGGCGGGAAAGTTTGGAGACCACTGGTATATACCATTATCTGATGATTAAACACTATAATATACAAATGTCCAACGAGGTCAATTAACACGTCGCAGTAAACAAATAAATAAAAGTAAATACATATATGTTGAACAGTACCAATCAGATTAAGTTATAAAGAATTTTAGAAGTTTAAGAACTACTTGAAAACATTTATTTAAAAAAAAAAGAAAGTAAAATGTATTTTTTATTGTATATAGTAGGTTAATATAATGGCACTAGTTCTTATATATATATTCTTTTTGTATATTATTAGTAAGATTATTAATACTAAATGGGCCAGACTCAGGCTAAAATATGTATATATTAGCCGATAAAATCTATCTATTTGATCTGATGCAGAAGGCACCGGGAAACCACTGCATGTCCTCGTGACCCTTTTATTCCTCGTACACTCGCGTGAAACTCGGTTTTAGCCTGTAGATAATAGAATACCGATATCAAGTTGCATTAGGGATAGAATATTTAATTATTTTCTCTCATGAAGGCTGAAGCTCTAGAGTAGATCATATTTCGACACTCAAATCTGGCCTGGGCGCTATTAACTATAAATAAATTAATTTAGATTGCAGCAATCTCCAATTATACTCTCCTCGCAAAATTCTAAACTCAGGTACTACGGATATTCTGCCCCAGCGCAGAAGTCAATTTAGACGGAATCAATGTTCACAAGAGGAGAAGGCAGCAATTTGCCCTGGGAATATTTTATTGTAGTTTGAAAAAGTTAAAACAGATTTGGACAATACACTGTAAAAAATGTCAGTTTCTTTCTCTATAATGTTGAATAATTAATTTCAAAGATCACTTTTCACATAATTAATTCCAGTTTCTCCACGAGGAAGGTAACCAAAAGTAAGTAATCAAACAGTCTCTGATTTTCACCTCTCCGCTTGCGAGCGTACCACAAAAAAGTCCGTCACGCAAGAGCTGCGTAAACTAAGCCGATTCCCCACGTGAAGTTTTACAAGAGAGAAATCTGCCTACTAATAGCGGCAGTAGTAACGAATCTCTAAACCAATTCACGAGGGAAGAACAGTTATGGAAACGGCCGAAATAGCTTTCGGCGGAAAGTCCCGACTTCTGCCGACCACTCACACAATACAAATGCAAATATCTCTGTTAATATGCAAGATACAGAATAAATGTATAGAACAAGGCAAATTTAATTTGGAATAAGATTGATTCTATACAACTTTTCGATCCGACGCAAAATAACGTAGATATTTCCTAAGTTCCCCACCTCTAAACCCCCCCCCTCCCATTGGTCCGATTTTCCCAGCAGGGAAATCTGCTCAAAGAATACGCTAAGGTTTGGTTGTGGTTATCCAATAATACCTTTATTTACTTGACTATTAAATCATATTAATACAAGAAAACACTTTATTACTTAAAATAACACTTCTAGAATTTATATGAACGACGAAATATCGAATTTTAAAATACCCCAAAACTGGACGATGTCGCGGAGTAGCTGGATCGGCCATCGTCTGCCACATGAACTCTGCAAGTAGATGTTCATATGGTTACTTACACCAGCCGTAAATGATACCAATAAATGCTATAATTTGAATTATTCAAGGTGATAGCTACAACCAATAGATGGATATTTATATGCATTGTTATAGAAATTTCATTAAGAATAAACTTTTTAAAAACATTTGTACTTTCTTATGATTGCATCACAATGACCGGAACATACATTTTTCAACCTTAATATAATGTGTATCCTACCCCATTCTTGGTTTGAATTTTGATATATGACACATGATGTTGGAAATATTTATCTGAAGTAGACCTTTAGTTTTACATTAAACTTTTAAATATCGAGTTTTAGAACGATCATACGAAAATAGCTGTTCTTAGTGAGTTAACAGGTGTGTATAATAGAAATATGCTAAAAGGGATCTTCCATGTAAGCGGCAGAGAACACAATATCTCAAGTTCAATTAGAGATACAATGTCATAATTACTCGTGCAATAATCATGTAGAATAAAATTATTCATTTGTTTTGAATAAATAAAAATAGTCTATAAACAGTACTCGTATATCACTGTTTCATAAGTATCAGTCTACTGTCGTTAGTACAAATGTTAATTGTATAATTTGTTTGGTTCCCATTTAAAACTTCTTAGTGTGCACATTACGTTTTGAATATAATTTTGGGTACGATCAAACAAGAATTGTTATTGTTAATGCTTTAACATATGTTATGTTTCTGTTAATGCGTTAACAGATGTTACGTTATAACAGACACGAATTTAAACGGACTTCATTTTCGTAACCCGGTAGGTAGGATGAATGGAAATTTAAAGATATTACCTCAACTGATGTTTCACCTCAATAGAATGCAGCTAATGTTAAACAAATAGCATTTGTTTTACAATAAAATCACAATACTTAAAAATCTATTACTAAATGGGATGTGGTTAAATAGTCTTTTTTTTCTGCTTTTTAATTGTTAAAACAACACAAACGAAGCAGAAAGTGATCTTCCCGATTAATTATTCAAATTTCTTCCCCTAATTAGTGTCCTGGCTTCCTACCTCTTTCTCGATATTATCCAGGAATTCTTTTTCCTCGAATTGGCTTCTTCCTAATATTTGTTCATTAATTTTTTTTTTTAATGACTTTAGTATTCAGGAACCAGTTTTTAATTAATACTTTAGAATGTGTCGTACCTAAAGGGTGAATAAAACGTATAGAAGATTATCAGTTTTTCGTCTCACAGAGATACATATGTACAGTTTTCAGTTCAATCCAGAATCGTTATTTTCAGTCATAATGAATTCATCTACATCTCGTTTGGAAATAGAAAATATTAACATCAGATATTCTTGTCCATTTAATTGTTAAAAAGGAAACTCATGTCTAACTCCAGTTTGGCATTTAAAAAACACTATGAATTAGAGTATTTTAGCTTGCTATATTGTAATACATTTCTCTTGTCAAGTATATATTATATTTCGCGAACCATTCATAGAAAAACAAAATGTTATTTTTTTTTTTAATTTGAAGTTTATATTAATGATTAATTACGTTGCCACGGTAGTTTATTTCACACAATCTAAAGTGATTTATTTTTCATGGCTGAGTCAATTTATGCCAACCAAATCAGTCGTTTGAGAGCCCCAAAAGAAAACCTGCTTATTTTAGTCCTGCTGGGACCGACTTCTTTAATATAGGCAAAAAATGAATATAACACCATTTATAGGAAATCACAATTGTTGGATATTTTCTTTAACTGTCGAAATTCCCATAGATTGACACTAGAAGAAACTTTTCAAAATTTGCGTCATAAGTATAATCACAATAACTAAAATCAAAAGTCCGGCACGCAGGGGATGCGTGAACTAAGCAGATTTCTGAAGCTTTACAATCTATAAATCCACATACTTGTAATACTTAACACCATCGTGAATATTAAGAGAACAAATACAAATGAGAAATATTTTAGTCATTATACAATTTAATAACAGAAAGCGTCTGACTTGTAAAAAAAAAAAACAGGTTGGCCAACCTCTCAGAGCTAAATAGATACATAGAAATTGATCCTTACATAGAACAAACTGAAATATGTCTGAATATAATATATAAATTTTATTGAAAACTATTTACTATATCTAGAACTGTCATTAATAGTGAGTCAAAACAATTTCTATCTCAGTGACTCTAATTTTAGTAATCCAAGAACAAAAAAGTCCGTCACGCAGGGGCTGCGTAACTAAGCAGATTTAATTTGCAATAAGATTGGTTCTATACAATTTTTTGATCCGACGTATAGTAATGGAGATATTTTGAATTTTCAAAAAACCTCCCCTCTAAACCCCCCCTCCCCCTGGTCCGATTTCAGCCGTTAACGAACATGATCTTTCTTTTTACATAAAACGACTAAATATCGAGTTTGGTAACGATTAAACAATAATTGCGACCTCTAGAGCGGTAACAGACAAATATATATATATATATATATATATATATATATATATATATATATATATATATATATATATATACAGTTTTGAACGGACCTCATTTTCGTCATCTCCTGGGTAGGATCAATGGACATTTGAAGAAAAATTTCGAAAATCGCGTCATGAGTACAACCTTAAGGGAAATCTGCTAAAACGAGGGGATGGGGAAATTATGTGAATGTATTTGCATGTATCTCATCTAGTAAATGTCAGTTGAATACAATTTTTAACATGTAAACTTATAAAAAAGTGGGTCATTATTGAGTGAGTATTGTCTATGTCACCTGACTAGAACCACATAGAGTGCTTTTGTAAAGTAATTTATCATGTAATTTTTTTTGTTGATACAGTTTTTTTTTTATATTTCTATAATTTTGTTTTTATTTTACATTGTTATAAATAAAATATATAAATATAAAAAAAAAAAAAAAAATTAAAATAAACCTGAGTACAAGTGGGTGTTTACTTAGGGCAGAAAACTAAAGAAAATATCTCGGTTAACCCATTAAGGCCCATAACTATTTTCTGCCAACTTTTTAATTTTATTTTCTATAATTCGTTTATTTATGGTCTTCAATACATGAAAAAAATATTTAAAAAAATATTGGACTTAATTAATACCCATAACTTGGTGTTACCATATGGTAACAGTGGGTTATTCTGCCACCTGGGTTTGAAAATATGCCTAAAATGAAAGTAAGAATGGATTTATTGAAAAAATATGTCAATGGTATTTTGAAATTAACTTAACATGTATTAAATGATATTTACATATATTTAAAATTTAAATTATCAATATTTGTGAAATACAGAAAAACAGTCTATGCATAAGCCCACTTTGCACTTTTCGCACATGGTACGAACATGGGATTTACATTTTTCTCCCGCAAATCTTCGTCGTTTCTTCTCAGGAGTGTGGACAATAAAATGATCTTGGTTGTCAAAACGAGTTCCAGCAGGGACCCTAGCTGATGAAGGCTGTCTTCCAGGAAGGAGGGGAGGAGGAAGGTCCAGGATGCAGTCGCGGAGTAGCGAATTTTGTTAGGTAATAACTCGCGATTTCCCTCCTGAATTCCAACTGTGGTATATTTTTATTTCTTTTGAACAATATCCAGGCATTCTGGATACATGCATCAATTAGCCAAGTGAACACAGGCCACCACCATTTTTTGCTTCTAATACTTATTCTGTAATTTGATATATTATTGTCCATCAGGTCGGTTCCTCCCATTCCTTTATTATATTTTGCAATTACTTGTGGGCGTGGTACCATAACATTTTTCTTTGCCTCTGGGGAGTACCTCTTTATAGTTGTCATTGGTTGTACACCATAAATTGTCGAACCCATAGTGACTACACCATTATCCTTCCACCTGGTAAATTGGACACCATCATTCCACTCAATAAAGGATTCCATAGTCTCTCTTGGCATTTTAGAAAACATTTTCTTCCCCTGTAATCCCTTTTTTATTAGTCTTTTAAGTTTTTTTGTTTTTAATTTTAGGAATTCGATTTTCCCTAAAGGTTCCCGTTGCTGAATATCCTTTTTCTTTTAAAATTTTAAATAAATTAATGCCAGAAAAAAGGTTATCAAAATAAAAATTAAATGGCATTGATTGTATTCTGGATGGTAATTCATCCATCATTGACACAAAAGGAGCTGCAGCTTTCCCAAAAAGCGAAGAATACACACTCTTGATTTTTACATTTTTGCCTTGATAGAGGTCAAAATTCAACAAATAACCACCCGTGGAATTAATGCACCACATTTTAAAGCCAAAGCGAATTGGCTTTCCCGGAAGAAATTGCTTCATTGTGCATCTTCCAAAACATTTGACCATGCTTTCATCATAATTCAAATGAAAATTTGTCGGTGAAAAGTTTTTGAAACAATTTTTTTTTTTTTATGATATTCATTAGTGGTCTCAGCTTCCATGCTTTGTCTTGATAATCAACGCAAGTATTATCTACACAATGTATATATTGAATTATTGAAAACATTCTGTTACGTCTCATAGCATTGGAAACCATTGTATTATTCATATCAGCACTAATATCCCAGTAATGCCTTTTGGAAGGTAAACTATTGTAGCCACTTAAAAGTAAAAAACCCAAGAAGCATTTGATCTCAACCTTTGAAATCAGTGAAATGTCAGAATTTTTAAATCGGGAATATTTATTTGTTTCCTGAACTAAATGTTCAAAAACTTCATCAGAGAAAAAATGCTCAAATATTTCCACACAAGACTTATTTTCAAAGGTATTGACATTTTCTGGAATTTTTTCCTTATGTGTCAATTGCAAATCCCCTTTGATAAATTTTGGAGTTGGCTTCCCTTTTTTTTATACGATTTAAAATCCATTGGCCACAATCTCCAGAAGGCAGGTCGGAGGAAATTATTGAGGGACTTACCTCACTTTCTTCACTATTTCCTACCCCACCAATTCTGCCATTTGATGGAAACACAATCTCTGCTGGAGCCAGAAGCTGCTTTCCTCCCAGGTGCCTTATGTCTGGAATGTCTTCTTCACCCCCTGACTCTTCATCAGTGACTACTGCAGGCTCTGGTGGTTCTACAAAAACTGCATCTGGGTGTTGTTCAGCAGGAATCTGCTCCAGAAGAATATCTATAGCTTCCTGGAGTGTCAAATCAGGGCTGAAAAATACAGGGGGTATAATAGCCTAGTGTTACCGTATGGTAACGCATACATAAATGCATTCCTATATGCATTTATTTCTATAGGAAACTTTTGGAAAAATATTGTATCAAAGAAGAAACTGTTTAGGAGTAAATATATCTCATTTTCATAATTTAAAAATAATGGCATTGGTACTTACCTTATAATTTGTTTCAAAAGATCGAGGTCAATATTTTCAGTCATCTTGCTTCTATCACTGTTGCACTCCAAATGAAAGAAAAAGAATGAACACCTGCCAGAAGTAAGGGGTGACTCCTCTAGACATGTTCTCACATGTTTTACAGACATCAGCTAGGGCAAGGGAAGGAGGGAGGGACTCCTGTCAGGACAGGTCAGAGCGTTACCGATTGGTAACAGTGGGCTTTAATGGGTTAATATAGAAGGTGGAAAATAAATAAATGTGCATAACTATATTTATAGGAAATTTAGTTGACTATAAGATTGATTTTGTACAATTTTTCGGAATAACTTATAATAATGGAGACATTTCTATTTTTATAAATGGCCTTTCTACCCCCCCCCCCGCCCCCCCCCCCCGACTAGCCGATTTCAGCCAATAAGGAACTTGATATTTAGTTCTCCATGAAACGCTTACACGACAATTCCGACCGCTAGAGTGGTAAGAGACAAGTATATATATATATATATATATATATATATATATATATATATATATATATATTTTGAACGGACGTCATTTACGTTATCTACTAGTTAGGTCGATCGATATATGAAAAAAAAAAAAAATCAAAAATCTCGTCATGACCTCAATAGCTTATCTCCCTGAGTGTAAATCTGCTAGAATACAAATTATATTTGAGAACACTTGAATCCGGCGCGTGCCTATATGATAATAGCGGTGTAGATTATAAAGGCAGTGGCTGGAATATGAGGGCGGTGTTATGAAGAAGGCCTTGGACTGTAGACTGTAGATAGGAAGGGAAGCCCTCCATGTGACGGGATACCAGCTGACGGCGCCTCCAGCTCATATTTCACTCCCTCCCCTAAACTCTATATACTCTATCCCAGTATCACCAACATCTCTACAATAGCATCACTTCTATTCATACAACGCACAGTCATCCAGATATAATTTCATGCCAGCATCAACAGTCAATTTGTACGGTTTCCTGCTCCTATAAGGCTTTACTGATAATCGCATGCGAGGAAAATGAATTTCCATGTGAAAATATGTATATTAGCTAAATGGCAAAATTTAGGTCCGCTGAAATTTATATGAGTATATATATATATATATATATATATATATATATATATATATATATATAAATTATTAAATTTAATACTATGTTTAAAACAAAAGCTACTTTTAATAACACAAAAAACAACTTTTGTTATGTGGACGTAAGGTAAACAAATAGAAAATAAAATATTGCGAATTTTTTATTCAGGCCTCCCTTATAACTCTCACTCCCGATCGAACCTAAAAACTTTAATATAGCTTATAATCATGGAAAAACTAATGCTAATTCACATATACAGTTATGTTTAGTTCGGTTCAATCAGAATGTTTTTAAACATAATGATTTAAAAACCATAAGCGTGCCTAAAAATTTGTATTAAAAATATTTTTTTAAATATATCAATGTTTTTTTTTTTCTTCTTTATAACCTTATAAATAATATAATATAATCTTATGCTATGTAGATATTTTCTTTTATTTTAATTTTATAAGTGTTGTTTTCTCTATCCAGTGGATGATTATAATGAAGAAAATATTATTTTTCTGAACTTAGGAATATATATATATATATATATATATATATATATATATATATATAGATATATATATATATATATATGCATGTGTGTGTGTGTGTGTGTGTGTGTGAATAAAAGAATAGTTGGTGAAAATTAAAATTCAAACATCGGTTATTAGCCGATTTCCCGAACTGAAATCAGCTATTGAGGTCGTACTCATGATGCGAGTTTCGAAAAATTTCTTCAAATGTCCATCGATCCTACCCAGGAGATGACGAAAATGAGGTCCGTTCAAAATTATATAGATCTATCTCTATATATATATATATATATATATATATATATATATATATATATATATATATATTTGTCTGTTAACGCTCTAGCGGTCGCAATTTTAGTTTGATCGTTACCAAACTCGGAATTTAATCGTTTTATGTAAAAAGGAAGATCAAGTTATGGCTGAAATCGGACCAGTGGGAGGGGGGGGGGGGGTTAGAGGGGGGAATTTTTGAAAATTCAAAATATCTCCGGTCTTTTGTGTCGGATCGAAAAATTGTATAGAATAAATCTTATTCCAAATTCAATTTACTATAAAGAGTGTTCTATACATTTATTCTGTATCTTGAATATTAACCGAGATATTTGCTATTGTCTTCGGCGTGTGGCCGCCAGTAGTCTATGTTCCGACTTTCCACCGAGAGCTCTGGCGTCCGTTTCCATAACTATTCGTCCCTCGTGAATAGGTTTAGAGGTTAGGTTAACTGTTTTTTGGGGCTAGAAACTACTGGGTTATTACGCCCTAAATAATGTTTTAGGTTTAGAGGTTTCTTACAACTACAGTTGTTATTAGGCAGATTTCTCTATTGTAAAACTTCACTTGGGAAATCTGCTTAGTTTACGCAGCCCCTGCGTGACGGACTTTTTTTTAGTATGACATGAGTAATGGTGTTCTCAAAATAGAAAGCTAAAGTATGCAAATATCTCGGTTAATATTCAAGACCCAAAAACAACGTATATAACATCAATTATAAGAAATTAAATGTGCAATAAGATCGTTTCGATTAATATGCTAAAAGAGCAATTACATAACCACGGACTTTTAAAAAAAGCATAACAAATAAAGTGAAAAAAACCTAGGAAACTCATTAAAAAATTGTAATGAATCTGAGATTCCATTACACGTACCAGTCACAATTGGTTCTATTTTATATATTTAAATATAGAATTAAGCACCCGTAATTTAGAATTTTATACAATTTAGAGTCACCATGTAGTTGGGCATTTTAGTAGTTAATTTCATTAGATTTTTATAATAATATTTACTTCTTTTTGAAGTAAATACACCGAACAATATTCACGACAATTAAATTACTTTTAACGCCCCTTTGATCATTTCTGACCAGGGGGTACAAAGTTCATCATCGGCTCAGGCTTTAAAATATTTAATCCGTGAAGAGGTAAAGACAGTTAGTTCTCAGATATCCTGGAGGAAAGGCACTGGCCGATGACATCTGGCTTATTTCTTAAGCCACTAGCTGGTACAGCTCACGGCAGAGCCTGCGCTTAGGGACGCTGCTAGAAATCAGCTAAGTTTTATTCCTTTGTAACATAGGTTAAGTAGACACAAGTGTCCACGTTTTATGGTTTTAAAGATTCCTATCTCTCATTTAGAATTTAATATTTATTATTGGTGAACTTTAAATTATAAATAAAATTATATTGATTCAAATTTGGCCAAGAGTTGAATGTCGGTGAAACCCTTCCTAAATACTTTGTAAGCGTTTAAGAGTCATTCGTCTCCAAACATATTAACTCTACCGATTCACCATATATACAGCTGAAGCAACTGTTCACAATAGAAGACAAATCTAAGGCCTTTGATACCTATAAATTTGTTATTAATCGCTTAAAGTACGAGCTTTCATAATGTTTGATTGATTTATCACTTCCTATACAAGTAGTAAATATTTCATTTATAAATATGGTTACCTGGACATACAGACATTAAGGAAAGTACAGACATCGACAGATTAGCAAAGTGTACTGTAAACAAACAGGATATAGACATAAACTGTACAGACCACCAAGACGTACTAGCCGAATGCATTAAGGCACTACAACAGCAGTGGCAGCAATCTTGGGATAACACAAACGACAATAAACTAAGATAAATAAAACAAACAGTTATGGAATGGCCATCAAGTAACAGGAGCACACGAAGAGAGGAAGTTGTGCTGACCAGACTACGCATTGGCCATTCCTTGCTGACCCACGGACACTTAATGACAAACAAGGACACACCGACTTGTAGACATTGTAACGAAACATTAACTGTACATCACATATTGACTAACTGTCGACTAAGAGACAATTTAGATATTCCACATGACATACAGGAACTTTTGACCGATAACAGTAATTACCTAGACTCAATCATTAAACACCTAAAAGACATTAATATATACAACACACTATAATCTACAATTTCCACACACACACTACTCCTTACTTCTTTCTTACATTAGCAGGGTGTATAAACATTAATTTTATTTATTATTATTGTAATATATTATTTTATTTTTTAGTTTCCCTTTCCCTTCCTTTCTTTTTATTTATTCATTTTTTTTTTTTTTGGTCTTCTCTTCTTTTTTTTTAATTTACTTATTTCTTTGCTTTTCTCTTTTCCTTATTTTATTATTATTATTTTTATTTATTCCTCCCCCCCCAGTCAATCTTATATTTTCATTTATTTAATTTTCACCATCTTGTTGTTTCCATACAATACTATTTGATTCTTATAAAAATGGTATTCCATTGAACCCATCAAAAACCACCTTTGTTCATTCCTTTTACGTTTCCCTCTATTTTTTTTTGCTATTCTTTTTTTTTGCGTGCACGATTTAATTATGAGTAAATCGCCGGTGTTGCGGAACTCATTTAAATAAATATCTAAATCATTTATAATTATTATTATTTATATTTTTTATTTATCTATTTATTTTTCATAATTAATATTTCCACCCTGGCTAGAAAAGGGTGGTAACCTGTAGATAACCCGTCCCGATTAGCCTAAGTTGCAAAAAGTGGACGTTAATAAATAAATAATAATAATAATTAATATTGTTCCTTCAGAATTGATTGATGATTTAGAAAAATTGTCTCTTTATTTTGTCTATTATTATACATATAATTTTTATTTAATTTACTTATTATTATATTTTTTATTTATTGAATTTTTTTCTTCTTAAATTTTTATTTCAATAAATTATCTTTAATATAAGTAGATTAATAGAATTTTATGTTCTTGTTTATTATTCTTTTCTTTTCTTTCTTTCTATTTCTTTATTTTTATTTTTGTTTCTTTTAATTTAAGATTACTTATGCATCAAATTTGAAGATCGCCCAATGTTGAGTAAGCTATTTTCACTATAATGTAATTCATTGTTTATTAATAAACTAATTATAGTCAAATTATTTATTTTATCAATCAATATTGTTATTGTATTACTTTAGAGAAGTATTGTACCTACCCATGTGTTTTAATTTTTTATTTTTTTTTTGTAAAAATTCGGACCCACTGTAAAAAGTTTATACTTAAGTATAGAATTTTTATCTATCTACTTTGTAAGCGATTAGGAATTTTCATTTTTTAAGAAAAGGGAAATAAACACATTTCTACAAAATGATACCTGAGCGTATCTCAACTAGTCCGATAGCAGACCTCACTAACGCTAGTCAAGTTCTAGAATTTAATTATTCAGACTATTTTGTAGGTCGAATAAAAAAAGCAAAACTTCCACAATAAAGATATATTAAAGTAACAAAGCGCACATCATCGTCACTGCACTGTTGCTCAGAAAAACTATAAAACCTATGTCAATTACATTGTTAAAAATATTAAAAATTCCAAAAGTTAAAACAATCATTGAAATAAAATCTATATTAATCCAAAAAGTAAATAACGTCACATTAAAAATCTGTAATATAATCGAGTCTTTTTCAATAAATTAATCCTAAAGTCAACAGCATAAAAATCACAAGAAATTTGCCTAGACACTAATTATTTTTTGGATTTTGGAATTCCACAACAGTGGCGATTTACTCCTTGGAAATATGTTAACTGTATAATTTAAAAAAAAAAAATCAATTATAAAACTTTATTACTAAATGCTAGAACTTTTAAAATAGTTCAACGTTATATTTAATTTTTCACCAAATCATAATCAGAAAGGGGAGAAGTTAAATTTTGTAAACTAAATTCCATTTTTTAGGATTGGAGTCTCTAAGTATTCAACGTTCCTGCAGGCTGTCAGAAAGTGTTTAATGGTATATGGTAGACAGGTCTTTCTGTTTGTTAAATTTGAGTGTCTTATCCTACGTCTCATTAGTACAACTCCGTCTCGTCTATTGTCACGTCTGCTGGATAGCAACTCGATTATAGGGTGCTTTATTTCTCTCAGATGATTTTGTGTTTTTTTTATGCCAACTAAATTACAAAGAATTATAATATGAATGCATTGTCTCAAACGTATTATAACTAGCAGTAAAGGTTTATACTTAACCTGTCATATAATTCACTTCACAAATCAACCTAAGTGGCCACCGTTGCATAAGAAGGATATTTTTATAAAGAAATACAAAAAACCTCCCAGAATTTTGACGTTGCTAACATTTACTGCTTACTCCTAACAATTACTACTAAAACCATTATAAAAATAATTAAATAGTTTTATTTTACGCAATAAGAGGAGCCAGTGGAGCTCTCCAATGCTGAGGATGTGACGGCGGTAAACTGGAGATGAGACACTTAAGCCTTTAGTGATAAGAGGACTAGGGGGCGGGGTGATAAGGACTCTATGAGCTACGTGAGCAACCGACAGCTATGTGCAATAAAGTATTATTGTCTCCAAACGGCAAGCCTTCACACTCTCCACCATTCCCGAGCGAGTAGGGCATTCCGCCTTATATTGGGCCTCTTCCTGCCTCTCAGGAAATGAGCATTTTCATAGTTCCCCTCCCGGAAGAACCCCTAACTAAAATAAATTTTACATCCAATTCTAGCACTCGCCGAGTGGTTGAAACTGGATTAAATTGGCCCTTCATCAAATATAATGATAAAGGGATTCTTATCAATGATATTAATCAAGAAATCAACATTACACCTATCAGTTTATGTTGTTTAAACACTCCGGCTAGTACTCCCAACAACTGGATTAATTTCATAATACTTTAACTACCAAAATAACCTTACCATCATACAAATACATTGCGATTTATTTGCATTTATTTATTGTATGATGGCATAAGAAACGTCCCATAAGCAATATTCTTTTCTTTCTTGGGCCCTACAATAATTTTTTGTAAAAATTTTAATCATTTTATTTTTGTCCTCCTCTAACCCCTCCCCCATAGTGTATTTTAATCAAAAGGGAAGGTTCACCACTAGACTGTACAGAAGTCCTAAATATAAAATTTCAATATTTTGAGGCAAGGCGTTTTTTGAGTTATGCAATTTACGTGCAGGCGTCAGTCCAAAACTAATTAAAATGGTTGACAATATTTGAGATTAGAATACTTCCTTTCCTTCGGACAAAGAAGAAATATAATTCGTATGGTGCTAGATATGGGAGTGCAGTTCTAAGAAACAGTTCTTATGAACAGGTAGTCAATCTAATTTTTTTATTTAAACACAAGCGTACGTGGGTAGAAGGTCCGGAAAATTAAGGAAAAAGTGCTAGAAGCATTTATGTATAAAATATTCTACTTTCCTTCAGCACTTGAGAAAAGAAAACCACGAAGTGCTCCACATAATATAGGGTAGCTGTGCTAGTTACAGCACGATCATAAATGAATCGATGGATCGCTTACTGTGAAAGTGCACTTTCCATAAATTAAAACATTAGTGGAGATCAAGGCCTTTTTATTGATCCTTTGCCATAAATCCGAAATACCAATTTCTTTTTCTTCAGAACCAAGTATATTTTCTTTATTACTACATTAATTCTGAACCTTGAAAATGTAATTGAATCATAAATAAGGTTTTTGTGAGCTACGTTAATTCAATGTTGCAAGTTTTCAACATCTCGATCCGGACACTTTTTGATCCATGCTAATCAACGTTCCTATGAAACCACAATGCAAGGGCACCCTAATAGTTATAATAAACATTCATATGAACTAAGTATATGTATTTAAAAACAAACACTTTTTGACACCTATTTACTACCCATATTTGGGAAGGTATGAAAAAGTTAGCTCACGAGTCCTCAGGATCTCTTTTGCACTAAATTTTAGAGAAACTATCTGAGAACCGAATGGTGTAATGTTCGCAGCTGGGAAAAGTCAGCCGTAGGATGAAGAGGAGAGTTACTAGGGAAAACCATGAGATTCCCGGCTCAGTAAAACAATTGTTTTTACACTGTTGGCCATACTAAGCCTGTTATTGCATGTTTGTTATTTAGTCTTAAGGTTTTTGTTTGTCAACAGGCACTGACGATTGAGCGCTGACTCTGAAGGTACACTTTGCATAAACTAAAACTCTAGTAGAGGACAAGGCCTTTTTATTGATCGTGATCAAATGGTTACTCTACCATCCAGAATTTTCGGGGGAATAAAAAAAGTATTTTTCCTAAAGAGATTTTTTAAACAATCTAATTGTGTACAAAAAGAGAAGGTTAAGGCATATTTTATGACCATGGTACTGATAATGAAACGTCATTTTAGAATGAATAATAGTGAATAAATCTATAGCGGAGGGATTCCCATAGTCTTTATTGAGAAAGAATCTTTACACTCTACCTAAATAAAAGTGAAAACAACCTTATTCTTATAGACGTAAAACACATTTAAAAAAGAACTGAATCTTGACAGGTCTCATGATGGGTATCTAACGTCCGTATTTCATAATCTGAAAGTGAAAAAGTTTTAGATGTACTGGTAGAAAATTCGTGCCCAGGAAGTATTTGACTGGGTTTTTGCCTTAATAACATGAATGCCTTGGTTAGCTATAATGCCACAAATATTTCATGACAACTTATAACAAGGTAGGCCAACATTTGAAAACCAATGAATCGTTCTCATCGTTGGTAAGAATATAAAGAGTAACGATTTGGATCAAACATTGAGAGCTGCCTTTGAAGCAGAAACCAGAACAGTTCCCAGCTCGGAATTAAATAAAGCCCTGGTGAATCCCCGGTCTGGATTTGCGGTAGGCTTCTGTGAGTAAACAGTAGAATTAGGTTTGATCCAGGTGTACTATTTGTTAAGTCACTCCATACAACCTCCCCGTTCGAGGAAAAGCTCCCTACAAAATTGCTTTTAGCCCGGCGTTCTGGGGTTTATGTCAATGGCTTTGATGTATTCAGTCCGCGAAAGCTGAAATGAAATTGTCTACTCCGTTAATTTAATGAAAACGCTACAATGCCTGTTAAAGGATCCATTTATAAAGATTTTAATCAACCTTACTTACATCTGAGATGTTATAGTTTTATGAAGACCTTGGCTTCGAATCGTTAACCACAGTTACAGTTCTGTCAGGTTTAAACCACACGTAAGTTCAAAGCTTCTTTCTACTAGTCTTCATTCAGCTCATTTGAGTACTAATTACAAGAAACTTTGTATTAAGAAATATTGTGATAAGAAATATTTTCGACTTTGAGATTTCAAAAGAATTATCCTTATTATTGGCCTTCCCCTTCTTTTGTGTTTTTTGTACTACCAGTGTGCACCTATGCAAACGATTAGTTTTATAACGTTGAAATTTATACGAAGAGCTATTGTTTCTTTTCATTTAGAATTTTCATTATGCCCCATCAGATTTATTTTCAATTATCCCTACCCCAATTTCAATTATGCCCCTCTAAACCCCCCATTCTCCAAGCCCGATTTCAGCTTACCTAACATGATCTTTAGTGTGAATCAAACAATTAAATACCTAGTATGGTATACATAAAAGAGTCAATAACGTAATAATCTTACTTGATGGCCTCACCACAAAACGTATTTACAAATATGTTATCTTGAACCTGACCTTTAGTTTTGTATGAAATGTTTATATATCGAGTTTGGTAACGAAAAAACAAAAGTGCTCCCTCTAGAGCGGTAACAGACAAGTATGTATATATATATATATATATATATATATATATATATATATACTAGCTCAGATACCCGGCTTCGCCCGGGAACTCATTTACATTACACTTTACATTGCACAATATTTTGACATTTACCCGTCCCAGTGTTTAGGATTGATACCCGTCGTTGCCGTGGATTTGTTAATAATTGAATATTTGTTCGATAAGGCTTCACTGTCTTCGATATTTTTATATTTCCCGTCTCTTATACATGTAAATATGGTGAATTTTTATTTCAGGCCTCCCTTATAACCCCCCTCCCGTTCCAACCTAAAAATTTTAATATAACTTATAATCATGGAAGAATTAATGCTAATTGACATACCGAGCTTTGTTAAGTTCGGTTCACCGTTAGTGCCCAATAAAATTGTTGGCTCCCGCTAAAGTTTTAACGTATAACTCATTTATACATAGGTATACGGCAAAAGTGTATATAACAAAATTTACTCCAAATAACAAAATAAACAACTTTTGTTATGTTTATATTTGCGGAAAAACCAATATGAAACGAAATATCGCTATTTTTAATTTCAGGCTTCCCTTATAACCCCCACTCCTGCCCGTCCATAGAAATGTTGGTATGGCTTATTATAATGAAGGCCTCAATGCTAATACACATACCGAGTTTTATTTAGTTCGGTTGAGTCATTTCTGGCAAATAATATTGTTGACTCCCGGTATAATTTTGAGCGTATAACGCATTTAAACTTCGGTATACGACAAAAGTGTATATAACAAAAGTTACTCTAAATAACAAAACAAACAACTTTTGTTCTGTGCATATTTGCTGAAAAAACAATAGAAAACGAAATATCGCTATTTTTAATTTCAGGCTTCCCTTATAACCCCCACTCCTGCCCGTCCATAGAAATGTTGGTATGGCTTATTATAATGAAGGCCTCAATGCTAATACACATACCGAGTTTTATTTAATTCGGTTGAGTCATTTCTGGCAAATAATATTGTTGACTCCCGCTATAATTTTTAGCGTATAACGCATTTAAACTTCCGTATACGACAAAAGTGTATATAACAAAAGTTACTCTAAATAACAAAATAAACAACTTTTGTTATGTGCATATTTGCCGCAAAAACAATAGAAAACGAAATATCGCTATTTTTAATTTCAGGCTTCCCTTATAACCCCCACTCCTGTTCACCTCAGAGAAAATTAATATAGCCTAAAGTCTAAGTTGGGTTAATAGTAATATACATACCAAGTTTCATAAAATTCGGTCCAGCCGTTTATTCGTGAAAAGGTAACAAACAAACAAACAAACAAACAAACAAACATACACGAAAGAAACAAAATGCAGATGCGGTGTCTATGACATGTGAAACGAAAAGTTATCGTGAAATTTCGCGAAAAAAATCAATGTACAGACAGAGGTTACAATTTTATATATATATATATATATATATATATATATATATATATATATATATATTGTAACGGTCGAGCCTGAGGTTCTCCGCTGTCTCTCTATATCTATGAGATCAGAGTGATTAGTACTGGGCTTTAAAAGAGGTAGCAGCACCTGTCAAGGGACTGACAGAGGAGCCCTGTGGATCCAAAGGTCAATTGAGGAGGACAGGAATCGAGAGTCGACTCCCAAGATGCAAAAAGAGTAAGTGTTTCTTTAATTATCTAGCCTAATTGTGCTATATCTCTGATTAAATAGATAAATTAGCTCTTATAGCAGAGATGGTGGAAACGGGAATGCTTGCCGTGGAATATATGACCCTGAGAAGTAGCCAGTAAATAGATTAAATTTAAATAATAATAATTTAATTAACCTTTCATTATAATATATATATATATATATATATATATATATATATATATAATATATATATATATATATATATATATATATATATATCATTTTGAACGGACCGCATTTTCTACATCTAGTAGTTAGGATCGATTAACATTTGCGGAAATGTTTCGAAAATCCCTTCATGAGTACAACAACAATAGCTGATTTCACTTAAGGAAAATCTGGTAAAAATTGCAAATATATTCCTATCTACTGATATTCAAAAAAATTGTATAGTACCATTTATGTATATCATAAAGAGATTCAAAAATTATGTTCTATGACAGTTTTTGATCAGTCGCATTTACTTTCAAATCAAGTCATTTTAATTGAAGCAAAATTCAAAAATATTCCATATACAAAAACTGTTTTAGCAGATTTCCCTTAAGGGAAATCAGCTATTGAGGTTGTACTCATGACGGAATTTTCGAAATTTTTCTTCAAATGTCCATCGATCCTACCTAGTAGATGACGAAAATGAGGTCCGTTCAAAACTGTATATATATATATATATATATATATATATATATATATATATATATATATATCTTAATATATATAAATCTCCTGTCACGATGTTTGTCCGCGATGGACTCCTAAACTATTTAACCGATTTTAAATTAAATTGGCACAACGTGAGCAGTCTGGTCCAACTTGAGAGATAGGCTATATTAATTTTCTCTGAGACGAACAGGAGTGGGGGTTATAAGGGAGGCCTGAAATTAAAAGTCGTGATATTTCGTTTTCTATTGGTTTTTTCGCAAATATGCACATAACAAAAGTTGGTTATTTTGTTATTTAGAGTAACTTTTGTCATAAACACTTTCATCGTATTCCGAAGTTTAAATGAGTTATACGCTTATGACTATAGCGGGAGTCAACAATATTATTTGGGACAAAAGACCCAACCGAAATAAATAAAACTCGGTATGTGTATTAGCACTAACGCTTTCATTATAAGAAGCCATACCAACATTTCTAGGGACGGGCAGGAGTGGGGATTTTAAGGGAAGCCAGAAATTAAAAATAGCGATATTTCGATTCCTATTGGTTTATCGGCAAATATGAACATAACAAAAGTTGTTTATTTTGCTATTTAGAGTAACTTTTGTTATATACACTTTTTTCGTATACCGAATTATAAACGAGATATACGCTAAAAATTATATCGGAAATGAAAAATTTTATTTGGCACAAAAGACTCAACCGAACTAAATTAAACACTCAGTATGTGTATTAGCACTAACCCCTTCCTTATAAAAAGCCATACTGTTTCTAGGGACAGGCAGGAGTGGGGGTTATAAGGGAGGCCTGAAATTAATATTAGTGATATTTCGTTTCCTATTGTAGTTTCGGAAAATATGCACATAACAAAAGTTGTTCATTTTGTTATTTAGAGAAATTTGCTCAAGAATTCTTTTCAATATGAACTACCAGGTACCTCACCTGGAAAACGTAATTCAAATGTATGTTAATATTTAGTCCTTAATAACTCAAATCTATGCATAATGCACAGGAAGCGGGAAATATGACAATATGGAGGACAGTGAAGTCTTACATAAAAAATTAATTTTATTATTAACAAATCCACAGAAACGACGGGTATTAACCGTAAACACTGGGACGGGTAAATGTCAAAATATTGTGCAAAATAAAGCCTCGCCAAAAAAATACCATCAACATTCAGCCTCAAATGAATTCCCGAGCGAAGCCGGGTATCTGAGCTAGTATATATATATATATATATATATATATATATATATATATATATATATATGTCTGTTACCGCTCTAGCGGTCGCAATTTTTGTTTGATCGTTACCAAACTCGATATATAGTCGTTTTATGTAAAAAAAAAGATCAACTTCGTTAACGGCTGAAATCGGACTAGTGGGAAGGGGGGTTTAGAGGGGAGGATTTTCGAAAATTCGAAATATCTCCGTTACTAGACGTCGGATCGAAAAATTGTACAAAATCAATCTTATTACATATTAAATTTACTATAAATATTGTTATATACATTTATTCTCTATCTTGAATATTAACCGAGATATTTGCATTTTTATTAAATCTGGGCGGCTAACGGCTGGGTGACTATCCACCGAATGCTAGTTCTGCCGTTTCCTTAACTGCTCGACTCTCGTGAATTTATAACTTCTCTCGCGACTCTATTGTATAACTTCACGTGGGAAATCTGCTTAGTTTACGCAGCCCCTGCGTGACGGACTTTTATATTTCTTCAAATGAATGAAGAAAAACACTTTACTAAAGAATTAAGTGTGGCTGCTCGCCGATGGTCAGTTACTGACTATACATGACTAAATCATTAATCACATGACAAAAAAAAAATAAATTGAATAACAGTAAAGTTAATGACATAACAGTTGAGTTGAAATAAAATTAATTAGTTTCTGGCAAAAATTAAGGGAATAATAATAAAATAAAATATAAAATAAAAGAATACAGGAAAAAAAGAAAACAAAAAGGATAAAAAAAAAACGATGCCTACAAATACATTTGCTGTATTCTTTTATTTTATATATATATATATATATATATATATATATATATATATATATATATAAATATATATACTAAAAAAATAAAAAAAAATTCAAAACTATACATAAATATGATGGTTGATTGTTCCAAACGATTCCGAGATAATGGATAGTTATGAGCACCAGTCTTCATAGTCAATCAATTATTATATTATTCACAATATCATTCTCATAAATTATCATGTGGACGCCTTATCTGCGAAGCACTGGCATTTTGAATGAATTTTTATTAAGGTATGAGTGTAATTTGCTCATTAAAATGGTGCAAACTTTTTTCCCACCATTTACCGCCTTAGCTTTCTGTATTAACACTAATCCAAATTCAATTATAAACAGTTTCTTGAACCTTGGTACTTTTGAATATCGTTTAATTTATACTTATTTCATTTCTAAGTAGAAGCGCAGAAACTAAAATTTAGAGAGTTTAAATAGAGTGCTAACTTGGAAAGGCAGATATGGCAACCGGAACGGAAAGAAACAGGAAATAAGTTCATTTCCGACCTAAAATCTCTATTCCAAGTCCAGCGTGAAAAAGCTACCTCGCTGGTCAAGTTATTGTTCTGGAGAAAATTAAGAGAACGTTTTAGTCTGAACTATTATATTTCTGAGTCCTTGTTTGCATACAAAGTATAGAATAGTTGAGAAAAAAACCTAGTCATTTGTTTGTTAAGTAGTTTATTCATTCATGATACAGTTTTATTACAAATAAGTCTATTTCCGTTCTATTGTTTTAGAAGATTCAATCTATTAAGAGTTTTACATGTACAGATTTCATTCTTTGTTCAGAGATCTGAAAATGAATTTTATAATTATCTTTTAAAAATAAATATTACTCTTTTTTATGGGAATATATGCATATACTGAATTTTCATTAGAAAACTTTTTTAGGAGATTTCCCACGAGGTAATTTTGAACAATGTCCACACATTTCCAACGATTTTTAACGGAATATGGGCAGAGAGGACCTTATTCAACAAGATTTAAAATTTGACGAATGTACTTGTGACACACAAACGTATTTACATATACTCTATGACTGTTCAACATATAATCAACATAGATCAAATTTTATAACGAATATAATATTAAAAGGAGAGAGTTGGCCACCACATATATTACTTCAAAAAAAAAAAATAAACAACTCAAAATGTTTATCAAAAATAAATGTGGATGTAGGAAATGGGTGAGATGAAAGGTCCCATAAACCTATGTATATGAGACATTTTAGCTGAGCAATAAATAACTCCTATTCATCGACCAAAAAAATGGAGGCGGGCCTACCTCAAGGATCTACACTTAGTGCAGTTCTCTTTATTATTTATATCAACGACATTCCTAAAACTATAAATACTACTTTATCCCTCTTTGCAGACGACACGGGCATATACACGTCTTCCTACAGAATAGATACAATAATTAATCTACTCCATAGTAGCTTTAACAAATTATCCAAATTTTTTACTAAGTGGAGAATCAAAGTCAATAAAGCAAAAACACAAGCTATTATTTTTACAAAAAGAAGACCGAAAATTCCAGAGCAATCCAACTTTGACAATAATCCTATATCATGGTCGAAATATATTAAATATTTAGGGGTGACGTTAGACAAAGGACTAACATTCACAGAACACATAAATAAAACGTGTGATAAAGCTAACAAAGTTATTTGCCAGATTTACCCATACTTTAATCGTAAATCGAAACTGAGCCCTGTGAATAAACTAATGTTATACAAAGCCTGCATCAGATCAGTATTAACATATGCTTGCCCCGTATGGAGCTATATATCAAACACCAATTTAAGAAAACTACAAATATTTCAAAACAAATGCCTGAGAATTGTGTATAATCTTCCCTATCATACAAGAATAAGAAAATTACATCATATTTCAAACTTACCAATGGTAAAGACACATATCCGTAATCTAACCACTAAATTTTTCAAATCTTGCAAACACAAAAACAACCCACTCATCAATGAAATAGGTAATTATAACAAAGAAAGCACTTCTAGATACGTACATAAACGAACGAAGCACATCTTACTCTAACACAAGAAACTGACTAAATCAATACCCAACAGGCTAGGCTAAAGACATGTAACACCTTTATCTTAATCCCTATTTTACCTCTAATCATATTAAATAATCATAAGAAAGTCTGTACTTGTTATTATTATTAGCTCATAAGGTCTCTTAAATTTGTAAATATTTAAAATAACTGTTATCACTAAGTTGCAATATGACTGCCTACTATTAGTCAATTGCATTTCAACAATCTGCTACTTAAATAGAATTTTTATATTATGTTTCCTTTTGTAATTGCAGTGGTCACAAGGAACACTATGAATTATCTTGTAAAAAAATTCTTGTTATTCAATAAAGGATTATTATAAAAAAAAAAAAAAAAAAAAAAAAAAAAGCTGAGCATGATAAGTTTAGTGACGGAAACACTTAAAGTGAATAGAAGTGTGGTATAACAAATGTTAGAAAATAAAAACACAAACAACTTACTTAAAATTCGGTTAAGTGGAAACGTGTATAGAGCTTGAACTATAAAGCAGTTAATAATTAACGTTCACACTTATAATAACGTATTCAATAGTTCCATTTTTAGCAGATTTCGCTTAAGGGAAATCAGCTATTGAGGTCGCACTCATAACGTGATTTTTGAAAAATTTACTCAAATGTCCATCAATTCTACCACGAAGATGGCGAAAATGAGGTACGTACAAAATTATATATATATATATATATTAGCGGACCGGACAGACGTTGTCCTGCATGATATTTTAAACGATTAGGATATTAAATTTAATAATATTATGTTTAAATTAAAAGCTCCTTTAATAACACAAAAAATAACTTTTGTTATGTGCACGTTTGTCTAAAAACAAATAAAAAATGAATGATCGCAAATTTTTTTATTCATTCATCCCTTATGATCCCCACCCCCGTTCGAACCTAAAAAATTTAATATAGCTTATAATCATGGAAGAATTAATGATAATTTATATATAGAGTTTAGTTAAGATCGGGACAATCGTTAGTGCCGAATAAAATTGTTGGTTCCTACTTTATTTTTTAGTGTATATCTCGTTTATACTTTGTTATACGACTAAAGTGAATATAACAAACGTTACTTTAAATAACAAAAAAGTAACTTTTATCCTGTGCATATTTTCCGAAAAACCAATAGGAAACAAAATATCGCTATTTTTTATTTTAGACCTCCGTCACGACCCCACTCTTGCTCCATCTGCCGGCTGATTTGTGTATCTAAACTATCTAGGGCGTCACCAAAACGCATACAACAAAAAAATTCATTCAAATCGGTCCAGCCGTTTAGGAGGAGTTCAGTGACATATACAAGTGCAGTGGAATTGTATATACATAAAGATATATATATATATATATATATATATATATATATATATATATATATATATATATATATATTTGTTTGTTAACACTGTAGAGGATGCAAATTTTAATTGTCCATTACCAAACTCGATATTTAAACACTTATGTAAAACTATAGATAATGTTTGTTAATGGCTGAAATCAGAATAGTAGGAGAGGGGGAGGTTTGGAGGGAGCGGAATAAGTAATTCAAAATATCTGTTATTATGAGTCGGCTTTAAACATGTAATTTACCCAATCTTATTGCAAATTGAACTTTCTATAATCTTTATTTATATATACACACATATATTTCGTTTCTCGAATTTTAAGCTATTGAAAAACAACTTGGATAGTTATGACGACCAAATTATAGGATCTGACGCATACTCTTCATTATCAAGTAAGAGAGGAGGTGGCCCTGACTGGCGAATAGACTCTCCACAGCTGATGCACTGCTATTTACTGACTGGACAAGACAAACATATTTGCCAACTCTGTAACTGCACATTAACAACTAAACATACTCTTACGGGCTGTGTGCTGAGGCAAAACATTGACTTACCCAACGTATGCACTCGTGACTTCAGCCATAACCTAATGCAACTCTTCAATTGATTAACAAGTACCAGCCGTTTGATACTGCTGGAAGCGTCACGAAAATGAAGCATTTATTTATCTATTATTTTATTGGAATGAGATCCGCAAAATTGGTGATTTACTCATCCATCAAGAAAGAGATAAAAAAAACTAAAAGTTGAAGTGAAATTAAACAACATTGTGAAATGGAATACAATAACTTCTGGAATTGTTAGAATACCATAGCCCGTATTTGGGAAAAGTTCAAAACATCAGGTCAACAAAATGAAATAAAAAATGTGATTTTATTTTGTAAAAATTAAAAATAACTTTTTGTTTCTGTGGGTGATTGGGAGGTGTAGCCCAATCCAGGGTCAAGGATTTTCTAGGTAGGGATTATATTCAGTATTGACAACCCTTAATAAATTTCCATTGGGAATCGAACCTGCACCAGTAAGGTTTATCGGTTGCATTAAAGAATACTACCCTGAGCCCCTCCCCCCCCCCACATTTTTATATTAAAGAAATGAAAATACCAAAATGTTAAACATGATTATATAATTCAGAATGAAAAAGAAGTTTTATTTTTTATTCTGCACGATTTGTCCAACATTGGTCGTGAATCTCGGAATACACAAAAGCAAGACGTTTTGGAACTTTCAAATTTTATATATAAAGCAGTTATAACATCAAGTTACATTCCATTCTTTTTCATCAAAAGTGATGAAAAGGGCGAAAATATATATAAAAAAAGAAGAAAAATGGTATTTGTTTCAGATGAACTAGAAATTTGAATGGGGTCTTCATTGTTTATCATGAAAATGTCCAGAAATGTACATTTTTAGATCTGGTGCGCTGAATCAGAAATACCCTTTGTCACTCTCAAACAATATAAATTGAAATCGAGTATTATGTGACATTTATTTGATCTATACCATACTCAATATTAAACTATTTCATTCTACACTGAAGATCCTAATTGTTAATAGCTGAAATCGGACAAGGAATAGGGGAGGGGCTTAGAAGGGATATTCAAATTATCTCCATTCTATCATTTGTCGGATCGTTTCATTAACACTAGTAAACCCTTATTTCTACTCATCGGATAGCAAATTGTAATTAGTAAAATATAACAGCTTTAAAGTGGCGTTGCAATAATATCTAAGGCTCAACGGTTTCATAGGAAATATATTTGAAGGGAACATAGGGGGACATAAAGGAAATGAGAAGCCTAGAAAATTCAATTCGAAGACATCAAAGACCTTATGGACTATCAAACATCTTATGGATTTCTGTGATAAGCTTCTGAAAGAATCAAGGTTATATGGCTATAATACCGATTCTAAAATGACTGCTTGCGCATATAATTATGAAAATGAAGGCTATCTCCTTGAGATAATTAATAGTTACTGGTGGTTTGTTACTTAGCGGGATTAATTTTTAGCGTTTGTTCATCCTTCATCAATAATTACAAGAGAAGATCATTAATCAAGTCTTGTTTCAGTGAATATTGATTGAAAACCTCTTTCATCAACAACGAAGGAAATTTTATTGTCCAAACGCAAAGGCCTGATGTAAATGTTAGTTTTAGCTCTTACGGGGTCGTAAAACTTGAAAAGTGTTTTTAATATAATAGAATATTTATTTAATTTTATGCAAAACGCCACTTGCTCATGATACTTCGGTTTGGGCCAGTTTCTTGTTTTCACGTCGTGAAGTATGTCACTTCATGACTAAAGACTTAATTTACAGCTGCAAACCAGGTGAAGGGAAACTCTCTCCTATCATTGACAAGAGCCAAATAATATAATTATTATCGCCGTTAAATCAATCAACCGGAAAAATCAATACGTTCCACGTTAAAATAATATCGACAACCCGTAGAGGAATAGATAGATAAATAAGGGAATTCTGCCTTGTTACGGGGAAAAGTGATTACCCTGGTTTAATGTTTTTGGTTATTATAATTATTTATATACACCCATTTTTGGCCAGAATTCATTTAATAAAAGTCCGTCACGCAGGGGCTGCGTAAACTAAGCAGATTTCTCACGTGAAGTTTTACAATAGAGAAATCTGCATACTGGTAACACATTACCACCGTGATTAGATAATGAGAAATCTTTTAGTTAATTAAAATAAATTTCCAACTGAAACGGCTTCTGAATTGTAAGAATAATTTATATTTTAATAACTCAAATTTTAGTAGTCCAAGAACTAAAGAAGGGGGGGGGGCGGATGAATAGAACGTATTTGCATAAATCTCACAAAGGTAAGGTAAGGTTAAAAACAACAGGTTAGAAGGAGCTTCCGCCTGAGCCGAGAAATGACGAAGATGGCCGACCACAGACTTCATAAAAATGCAAATAAGTCGGTTAATATTCAAGATAGAGAATAAATGTATATAACATTATAGTAAATTTAGTTTGCAATAAGATTGTTTCCATACAATTTTTCGATCCGATGCATAATAACGGAGATATTTTGAATTTTCGAAAATCCCCCTCTAAACCCCCCCCCTCCCTCTGGTCCGATTTCAGCCATTAACGAACTTGATCTGTCTTTTTACATAAAACGGTGCAATATCGAGTTTCGTAACGATCAAACAAAAATTGCGACCGCTAGAGCGTTAACAGACAAATATATATATAATTTTGAACGGACCTCATTTTCGTCATCTCCTGGGCAGGATCGATGGACATTTGAAGAAAATTTTCGAAAATCGCGTCATGAGTAAGACCTCAATAGCTGATTTCCCTTATGGGAAATCTGCTAAAAGGTATATAATTTGGATATTTCTCATAAAAATTAATAATCTGATATTGGCAACACATAACTTTCTCGTGTGCCAATTAAACTAACTAAACAAAATCTTACAAATAAAATTAGTTCATTTGAACGTGCTACACAATATCTCCGTTCCAATACATGGGATTGAACAATGTCCTAGAACATAATTTATAGTACTACGGTAAATAAAATAGGTTATAAACGATGTAGCTGTATCTTTAATAGGATCAGAGAAATGTGACTTATTTTTTTATATCCACTCTTCTCTAAACCCACCCTCCACTTCAGTAGATTTGATGTCATAAATACGAAATTTCTACATTCTAAGACTAGTCGTTTTTGAGCTATGTGAAATACGTATAGACATCAAGCCGAAACTATTCAAAATAGTTTCAGGAAGAGTAAAAACGGATAATTTTGTTGAAATCTGTAAGCCAAAGGATTAAATATAAAAAAATATTTTCCTGTGCTTCGTTTAGAATAATTTTATTTCAATGATATACGATATTCCTATGTCCACATTATAAAATGGAGGGATGGCCAAGACCAAAAATTTCGTTGAAAATTAAAATTGAGGATTACAACATTTCCTTTACTTCGCTCAAAGAAATTATTATTGTTTTATTAGTAACATTCAATAAAACATTAAATGATGCCACAATACAGAATGTACTTGCACGTATCTCATAAACTAAAGATTTGTTGGTAACGTTTCATGATATGTTAGCTTATTGTTAAAGTTTGATGAATAAAAGTGGAGATTTACAGATGGCTGCAAAGTAAAAAAATCCCGATAACATTGTAGATAGAGAAAAGGTGTATATATCAAAACATACAGAATAGTTATTTATTATACAAGTGACGAAAGTAGATCATTTTACAACTCGAGTGAAACGTTTACCCACACGAGCGAAGCGAGTGTGGTAATTTCACGAGAGTTGTAAATTCTACTTTCATCACGAGTGTAATATTCATTTTTTTCTGTAATCGTGTAATACATGATCAGATCTTACCAGAATATGAACAAAATTAGGATGTTGTGAAGATTATGTTGGGTATGTTGTGGGTAGGTTATAAGCATGGTTGTGAAAGGTTATAAGCATAGTTATAAAACAACTAGTGATGATTGTGAAGTAGTGCAGTTATAAACAAGTGCAGGTTATAAACAAGGAAGGTAATTATTATTATATTTAAATTTTAAAATATATTGATTATTTCCACCAATAATTTGTATTTTTGTTAAAATAAATTCTTACAATGTTAAGAAACATTTAAAAGCATTTAATTTCCAACTTCAAATTATTTTTTAATTTATACTTATTACTAATTAAGAAGGCAATTCACTTTCTTCACTTGTAAAGAAAGTGATTACTTTTTTTCACTCTATTGCATAATGTTTCACTTTCTTCACTCATTTCAGTTTAGTAATGTTACCATTATTCAACGATTACAGAAAAAATATAATTTACAACACAATTGGTTACATATGAGTTTTCAATCTGACTTTTTAGTAACGCAGATATTTAGACTTTGCAATTTCGAAAAAAATGTCTGTGGGGGAAAAAAATACTGTTCATATTGGTGGCCCTTTTCTCTAAAATATGAAGATTATTTGAGAATATTGTCTCCAGAATAAGAAATATATATTTATATTTAATTTTAAATGAACTCGATGGAAATTGGTCATCTACTACATAGGATTGATGGATATTCGAAGAAATATTTCGAATATAACCTCAATAGCCGATTTCCCTTAAGGGGAAAATGGCGGCTCAGCCTTTAGAGTGATAAGATACGGGTCTGCTTATTACGAAAAGATGATATGATAATTATTGCGGGAACCCGGCCTTTTGAGCGTCAGAGGGTTTGTATCCAGCGACACAGTGCGGATATAATAATTCAAGATCCATTATGGGGCTGTCCTGCCCGGATGCCGGAGGAGGAAGTCCCGTTCTGCAGTGACGTCACCCGCAGAGGTCTCAATCGCGAGCAGAGAGGATGTATAGCCGAGACCCCTGTCAGCCTCTCATCCATCATACTACAAGACCGACAATGCTCGTCATTCTACGCCCCTGTCCCAGTTATGTCTGCTACCCATTCTACCTTATCATCTCGTCCTTACCAATTCACACCATGTTGTGTAATAAATAATTATACTATTGTATTTCTTCTATGTGCGTTAACATAATTGTTCTGCTCCAGTGCCAACTTAATGTTCAATACACAACCAACACTAATCTGATATCACTTTTAGGCAAATGGCCGAAATTTTTATATACACTATTTCTCTTTCATTCACGAAGGAGCCGAACTCCAAGGTATCCTATAGGCCCTCAACACATAACAAAACAAACACATTATCATTTGCATGGATTCCTTAGGTTCCGTTCAAGTACTAAACTATATTTACACAATTCACCCAATACCCCAAGAAATAAAACATGAGCTTATCAGTCTAGACATACACACTACAACTGCTGGTTGCCAACACACGAAAACATAGGACTGAATGAGACTGCGGACTCAGAGGCCATAAAAACAGCCGAAAAACTTGAATATGAACAAATAGATGTATTACATGAAGACATTTCAAGACAAACAAAACACCTCATCTTAGATACATGGCAAACCGACTGGACTAACACAAGTACTGAGAACAAACTATGAATTATTAAGAAGACTATTTGCATGTGGCCGTTAAGTTTCGGAAACTCTAGGAGAGAAGAAGTGGTTCTCTCGAGACTTAGAATCGGCCAGATCAAATAAACACACTCATACTTAATGACAAAGACTACCAGACCTACTTTCTCAACTTGTAACATTCCCTTGACGACAAGACATACGCCGACAGAATGCCGAACACGACTACACTAGCACTTCCCCTATGACATACGAGTACAAGAACTTTTGACGGAAGGCAGTCAATACAATAAAAAAAAAATATTCTCATACCTACACAAAATTCAAATATACGACAAAATTTAATATACAAATTACGTCTATGGTGTGCAAAAAGATTATAAATATTATTTCATTAATTATATTAGATGCGTTTGTATAAATGTATATGTTTACCCTGAAGGAGGAAATTACGACAATCACTAGCAAAAGTACCATTTTCAGCCATTCATTTCCTATTGATCATCCACCAACTTTGCTCATCACCAATTTTTTTTTTTTTTTTATATTCACGTATAATATGTTCTATATCTATGTTTTTTTATATTTTTCGTTGATTTTTGTTATTTCGTTTTGTTATTTGTTGTTATCTCTTATCTATTTTACTTTTCTTATTTAACTTTGTACAACTTTTGACTTTTGAAATGGCATATCACCTTTGATGTGATGTCCATAAATAGATAATGAGTCTTTCATTCACATTATTACTTATCAATCGATTAATTCTGGGCATGTATTATATGAAAGGATGTATATGGGGTTGAAAAATATGTTATACAGTAAGAGGAAGGTAGATCCCCATTAACAAAAAAGTTGTGTTGAACTGTTCTCTATCAGAACGTCCTAGTGGCAAGGAGCTTGTATCTTGGCGGAAGTCTAGTGAGTAAATATATACGTACCACATTCTAATTGGGATGATTAACGACTTTAACTCTCTTAGCTTCGACCAAAGTCAATGGTTGCCGTTGGTGATCTGACCAATGAACCATCAAGGATAATGAAATCTGTTATTCTGCGGGAAACATTTTAAACCAAGTACTCCTTGGTTATGGTCTATCATAACACTAATCACGTACATCTCAATTAGCAACTTGATTGATTTAACAATAAAAAGAAAAAAAAAAAGATTAAACTAAGAACTAACAACTGTTCAGGTATGAGTGCAACCCATTAAGTTCTAGCATGGTACCTTTAAAAACGATAAGAACGTCATCAACATAGCGTCCCCAAAACTCAATGAACTTGAAGTATTCATTGCCCTCCGGTCCCGAGGCCTCAGTCACAGGGAATCCTTGGTTCCTGTCGCATTATTGTGAAGAGGTTAGTCGTTGTCTTGCTTCTCTATTTTTCTTTTTCTTTTACGTTTTCTGTATGTATTCCTTTCTGTAGCTCCTCCGGTGGTTGTTCCTTCATTTTTGTTTTTTTTAATTTTAATTGGACTATTCGCTTTTAACTATTTATTCTATTTTAAACTTAACTGTAAATATTCATTTTTTATTCATTTGTTTATTTTTACTATTTATTGAAATTGTGTACATATTCTACTGACAAGTTATTAATTTTTAATTTTAATCTGTAAAAATAGTTTTTCTTGTTTTTGAAAATATTCACTGTTTTAACGCTTCACCATTGACATGTACATATATTTTCTAAATTGTTTAATTAAATGACATATTGTACAACGTTTTTATGGTATTTGTTTGCCAGCAGGGCACTGATGATGGAGCGTATGCTCTGAAAGCGCTCTGTCACAACGAATAAAGAATAGTGAAGGAACGAGGCGTTTTTTCTTACCTGAGATATCTAGCACTGTCATTTATAATAAATCAGAATAAGTTTTATCTCAATCAATCAAATTTTAGTAGTGCATGAACGAGTGGGGAGGGGGTCACCAGAACATATTTGCATCTCGTATAATAAAGGTCTTTTGAAAACAGTATTTGACATTTAATCTTTGATCAATGTAGTTTATTATAATAACAGAATTGTTTATGTAACATGAGTAAAAGTGGGTGTTTGCAAAAGGCAGAAAACAGAAAAATGCAAATATCTCGGTTAATATTCAAGATAGAGCATAAATGTATATAACAACATTTATAGTACACTTCAAATATAAATTGTATATATATATATATATATATATATATATATATATATATATATATATATATATATACATATTCTTGGAACTCAAATATTAAGGGAGTTATTCCTACTTTCTGTTTTTTCAGCCTTCAGCAAACTCTCACTGCAACTCAAAGGACTTGGGATTAGAAATAGAGTGTGTATGATAGAATGACATTAGTAATGCGACATCCAGCACATGGTAAATCTGCTCAGGTTACGCAGCCCCTGCGTATTTTTACTTCTCGTAGTATGCTACAGCTGCTGATTAGTGTTCCCTTCCATTGCTTTAGCTCGGAGACTATAACTTAGGAATCCTGACTGCTATAAGTCTTCAAACGTTCCGTGAGTTATGAATGTTACTAATGAGATGAATATATATGTCCAAATAAAACTGCGGAAGCAAAGGGCGGAGTGCAGACTGGTTAATATAAACCGCTGCAGTCTGACTCTGGAGTGCTTTACATCGTATACATAATTCATAACTGTTTAGGAAAACGCATATATTTTTCAGATGACTGCCGCTCAGCTATCTAACCCTAACAATGTCCTCCAGATAAAACACCCTGCGCAGTTTGAAAGTCCTTTAGAAATTATGGTTGAGTCATGTTCCCAAAATAAAAAAAAGTAATAAAGGAAGTAGGATTATAACCTATATGTTACAAGTATCAATGTCAGATAACCCTGACATTTTATATACTTCGAAAGCACCAATAACGCTTATAATCTATATGTTAAAGCCATCAATGTTAGAAAATTGTGTTATTTTATATACATCTAAAGCTCAAAAAACGTCTACAGGAATGTTAAAGCCATCAATGACACAGAACAGTGCTTTTCTATATGCATTTGGAGCTTAACGTCTGTCTATAATCTACAAGGATCAAGTTATCAATGAGCCATTTTGTAGAAATCTTGAGGATATGTAAATATCAATAACTAGATAATGGTTATAACTTATAAAGATAGAGCAGTCAATTTTAGGTATTCTTGTATTTTATGGGCAACTTAAGACTCTATAACCAATTCTATAAATTAATGTATAATAACAACTTAAAAATAACTTATTGATTAGTTATTTTCTATTCAATATTATCAATTATTGGCCACGATAGTGCACAGTTGATGGTTTTAAAAAGCATTAACGAAAAAATTTATAACGAAAAAATACTTTTCTGTTTGAAGGTCGATGAAATAGAAGAACTGGTTCATATATAAACTAAATAATATATATAAACAGCAGCTTAGGCATAGGCACACCCAGATTCTGATTCGGCATAGGAAAAAAAAAATCAATGGAGCTTGGTGTTTTTCTGGAAAAGTCGACATTAAGAAGTTCTATTTCTTCCGGCAGGGACAACTTATGATGGAAACTTCTACAAATGCGAAGGGGCGGAGAGGTAAAAGAAAAAGTCTTTATCCTATAAAGTTCTCAGCATGATTCTCTATCGAGTTCCTCTCTTTTGGCATTTGACACTTTTCTGTAGAGCAACATAAAGACACCTTGAAACTAATAATATATGTTCTCGAGTGCCAGACGTATTCATAGAGCACATAAAAATGACTTTATATACTTAAACTTTAATGCGTAAGGTAATAAAATGTCTTTCTTTTTGTCAAGGTTGTTGAGTTCCCGGGATCTCGATACGAATTACATTTATTAACATATTTCCCTTCTACTCATAACGCGATTTTCAAAAATTTTCTTCAAATGTCCATCGATCCTACCCAAAAACTATAATATATTTGTCTGTTAACGCTCTAGCGGTCGCAATTTTTGCTTGATCGTTACCAAACTCGATATTTAAACGTTTTATGTAAAAATAAAGGTTGAGTTTGTTAATGGCTGAAATCGGACCAACGAAAGGGTTTTTTTTTGAAATTTCGAAATATCTCCGTTACTATACATCGGATCGAAAAATTGCATAGAACCAATCTTATTGCAAATTAAATTTTCTATAAATATTCTTATATAAATGTATTCTCTATCTTGAATATTAACTGTTATATTTGCATTTTATTGAGCGTAACGGACATGATGAGATCGGCTAACTTCGGTTCAAGTCTTGAGTTTCCGGCTAGCTAGTTCGGCTCTCGTGAAATTTCTGTATTCTAAAACTTCACTCGAGAAATCTGCTTAGTTTACGCAGCCCCTGCGCGGGGGACTTTTAGTAGACTTCCCTTAAGGGAAATCAGCTATTGAGGTCGTACTCATGACGCGATTTTCGAAAATTTTCTTCAAATGTCCATCGATCCTACCCAGGAGATGACGAAAATGAGGTCCGTTCAAAATTATACATATATATATATATATATATATATATATATATATATATATATATATATATATATATATCTGTTAACGCTCTAGAGGTCGCAATTTTTGTTTGATCGCTACCAAACTCGAAATTTAAACGTTTTATGCAAAAAGACAGATCAAGTTCGTTAATGGCTGAAATCGGACCAGTGGGAGGGGGGGGGGTTTAGAGGGGGGATTTTCGAAAATTCGAAATATCTCCGTTACCATATGTCGGATCGAAAAATTGTATAGAACCAATCTTATTGTAAATTAAATTTACTATAAATATTGATCTATTCATGTATTCTTTATCTTGAATATTAAACGAGATATTTGCATTTTTATTAAATTTGGGCCGATAACGGACGACTGAGTTTCCTGCCAAAAGCTAGTTCGGCCATTTCCCGTAACTGTTTGGCTCTCGTATGGAGATTTCTCTATTGTATAACTTCACGTGGGAAATCTGCTTAGTTTACGCAGCCCCAGCGTGAGGGACTTTATTTCAACTAGCCTTATTACCCCTCGTCGAGGTGAAATAGAAATGTGCATTCGATATAAAAACTATACTCAATAGTTGTGCATTAGTTCCCGTCTCATCAAGTCCAATAGTCAGCAATGTTGTCTGGGAAAATTAGACTACAATCAAACAGGAGCTCTCAAGGAACTACCGAGGTCAACCGTTGACGCGCTTGAAAATAATGCGCTCACATGGTTACCACGATCAGCCAGTAATGACGTCATCTAAACATTCGTCAAAGGTAATATACAATGTATACTACCTGTATATATAATATAACCCACTACATTGTTGTGACCGTAACGTTGTTTAAACTTTTACAACAATAGCTGGATTTAGTTTGTAGTTTAAATCCCTTAGGTACAAACCTAATTGCTAGATTACAATTGATCATCTAACTTAGAGAGGTTTAGGGTTGAAATGAGATAGGAGGTCGTGTAGCTGGGAGGGTGAGAAGATGGCCTGGCTATAAGGGACTAATCCCATACAGAGAGTGGCCCACTACTGCCGGGCTAAAGCCCTTTAATACACTTTTATAACTGGCCATCAGCTGATTACCTCTGTCCACCAGTGTTACCACCTCACCCGCAACACCTTACATTCCCTTTTAAAACAGGGGGTGGGGGGTAGCTTTTCCAAGTTTTAAGTGCGCAATTCTATGGTTATAGTTGCAACGTGAATGGTTAGTCACGAGTTACTTCAATAACCAGGCAGCTTCCAGTATACGAGAAATAGAAAACAATATATATTTCTATATATCTATGTATATATATATATATATATATATATATATATATATATATATATATATATATATTGTAACGGTCGAGCCTTAGAGGTACTCCGCTGTCTCTCTATATCTATGAGATCAGAGTGATTAGTACTGGGCTTTAAAAGAGGTAGCAGCACCTGTCAAGGGACTGACAGCGGAGCCCTGTGAATCCAAAGGTCAATTTAGCAGGACAGGAATCGTCAATCGACTCCCAAGATGAAAACAGAGCAAGTGTTTCTTTAATTATCTAGCCTAATTGTGCTATATCTCTGATTAAATAGATAAATTAGCTCTTATAGCAGAGACGGTGGAAACGGGAATGCTTGCCGTGCAATATATGACCCTGAGAAGTAGCCGGTAAATAGATTAAATTTAAATAATAATAATTATAATTAACCTTTCATTATAATATATATATATATATATATATATATATATATATATATATATATATATTTATATATATTTATATATATATATATATTTATATATATTTATCAAGCAATCAACAGAAGAAGACAAGAGAAGAATTCAACAGAAGAAAAGAGGAGGATTTATATGAACTTTGTAGTAGGTATTTCAAGGAAAAATACTCAATTGAAAAATGGAACGCCAAATGTTAGTTGATAGGTGCAATATATCAGAGAACAGACGAAGTTTTAAAAGAGCTGGGATTATCCACAAACGACCTCCTGAATTTATCTACTGTAGTAATCAATCATCCGGCAAGAATTAGAAATTATCATTTATATAAATAAAAGCACCAGATAAAGTTGCTCTCCTTTCCAAATGGCCCATCAAAATTTAATTGGAATTTATTGTTTTAAAAATAATTTATTTATTTATTTGAAGAGCTCCGCAACTAGGCGATGTCGCTCAGTACCATTTATCTAAAAAAAAAAAAAAAATAATATATATACGAATTATCTCCGTTATTATACGTGAGATTGAAAATTGTTTACAACCAATCATATTGAAAGGGGCTGCGTACACTAAGCAGATTTCCCACGTGAAGTTATACAAAAGTCCGTCACGCAGGGGCAACGTAAACTAAGCAGATTCCCACGTGAAGTTTTACAATAGAGAAATTTCACGAGGGCCAAATAGTAATTCCAAAAAGGAAACGGCCGAACTAGCTTTTGTAATGCAAAATGTATAAAAATGCAAATAACTCCGTTAATATTCAAGATAGAGAATAAATGTATATGACAATATTTATAGTAAACTTAATTTGCTACAAGATTAATTCTATACAAGATTTCGATTCGACGCGAAATAACGGAGATATTTCGAATTTTCGACAATCCTCCCCGAAAATCCTCCCCTCTAAACCCCCCCTTCCCACTGGTCCGATTTTAGTCGTTAACGAATTTAATCTTTCTTTTTACATAAAACGACTAAATATTGAGTTTGGTTGAGCGGTAACAGACAAATATATATATATATATATATATATATATATATATATATATATATATATATATATATATATATATATATAAAATTGTAACCTCTGTCTGTACATTGATTTTTTTCGCGAAATTTCACGATAACTTTTCGTTTCACATGTCCTAGACACCATAACTGCAATTTGTTTCTTTGGTGTCTGTTTGTTTGTTTGTTTGTTTGTTACCTTTTCACGCATAAACGGCTGAACCGAATTTTATGAAACTTAGTATGTATATTAGTACTAACCCAACTTAAACTTTAGGCTATATTAAAATTCTCTGAGATGAACAAGAGTGGGGGTTATAAGGAAGACTTGAAATTAAAAATAGCGATATTTCGTTTCCTATTGGTTTTTCGGCAAATATGCACATAACAAAAGTTGTTTATTTTGTTATTTAGAGTAACTTTTGTTATATACACTTTTTTCATATACCGATTTATAAACGAGATATACGCTAAAACCTACAGCGGAAGTGAACCATTTTATTTGGGACAAAAGACCCAACTGAAATAAATAAAACTCGGTATGTGTATTAGCACTAACGCTTTCATTATAACAAGCTACACCAACATTTCTAGGAACGGGCAGGAGTGGGGGTTGTAAGGGAGGCCTGAATTTAAAAATAGCGGTATTTCGATTTTTATTCGTTTTTCGGCAAATATGAACATAACAAGAATTGTTTATTTTGTTATTTAGAGTAACGTTTGTTATATAAACTTTTTTCTTATACCGAATTATAAACGAGATATACGCTAAAACATATAGCGGAAGTGAACAATTTTATTTTGGACAAAAGACCCAACCGATCTAAATAAAACTCGGTATGTGTATTAGCACTAATGTATTCATTATAATAAGCCATACCAACATTTCTAGGGACGGGCAGTAGTGGGGGTTGTAAGGAAGGCCTGAATTTAAAAATAGCGGTATTTCGTTTTCTATTGGTTTTTCTGCAAATATGCACATAACAAAAGATGTTAATTTTGTTATTTAAAGTAACTTTTGTTATATACACATTTTTCGTATACCGAATTATAAACGAGATATACAGTAAAACTAAAGTAATTTGCGTAGAAATATTGATATGCTCAACAATTCTGTCCAATATGAACTACCAGGTACCTCACCGGGAAAAATTAATTCAAATCTATGTTAATATTTTGTCCTTAATAACTGAAATCTATGCATAATGCACAGGAGACGGGAAATATGACAATTTGGAGGACAGTGAAGTCTTACAAAAAAAAAAAAAACGACGGGTATTAACCCTAAACACTGGGACGGGGAAATGTCAAAATATTATGCAAAGTAAAGCCTTGCCAAAAAAATACCATCAACATTCAGCCTCAAATGAATTCCCAGGCGAAGCCGGGTATCTGAGCTAGTATATATATATATATATATATATATATATATATATATATATATATATATATATATATACTAGCTCAGATACCCGGCTTCGCCCGGGAATTCATTTGAGGCTGAATGGTGATAGTATTTTTTTGGGCAAGGCTTCAATGTTTACAACTACACTTCCCGTCGGCGCGCATTGTTTTGCTGTGAGGGTCAGGCAGGCGACTTATAAATGAGAAATTTTATATTTGAAAATAAATAAAAATGTGTTCCTAATCTATCCCTTGCCACTTTTTAACTCACCTTTTTGAATACTTCAAACCATAATCATGGATAGTATTTATTACAATTAAATATCGTCTATAATGAAACTTATTTCCTGTCAAAAACCAATCCGAGCACATATAGTTTAAGCATAGTTTAGCACGTAAGGTTATATTCATAATAGTAGATCTCAGTGGTAATCACTTCCCGTAATGCCCAGCATTTCACAGGAAATTAGTAAACTCAATTAACTCTATTAGCCTCCGTCTATTTCCGCTCTCGCATTAGAGCTATCAACACTCTTCTCCTTAAATTATTAATTCAAAATATTATTGTAATAATTTATCTACCTGATAGAATTAAATAATAGTGATACCCTAAAAATAATTTCAATTATATTCAAAAAGCTAGTCGAGGGGAAGAGATCGTAGTCGTCCCTGCAACCTAAGTAATACTTTAAACAATCATATCGAGTTTAAGAGCATTTTGTCTTTTGTCATAATGACCCAACCGAAATAAATAGAACTCGGTATGTGTATTAGCACTAACGCTTTCATTATAATAAGCCATACTAACATTTCTAGGGACACGCAGGAGTGGGGGTTGTAAGGGAGGCCTGAATTTAAAATAGCGGTATTTCGTTTTCTGTTCGTTTTTCAGCAAATATGAACCTAACAAAAGTTGTTTATTTTGTTATTTAGAGTAACTTTTGTGATATTCATTTTTGAATTTTAGGAAACGAAGCTAGCTAGCTCAGATACCCGGCTTCGCTCGGGAATTCATTTGAGGCTGGATGGTGATGGCCTTTACCCATCCCAGTGTTTAGGGTTAATACCCGTTGTTGGCATTTGTTAATAATAAAATTATTTTTTTATGTAAGACTTCACTGTCCTCCATATTGTCATATTTCCCGTCTCCTGTGCATTATGCATAGATTTCAGCTATTAAGGACAAAATATTGACATACATTTGAATTAATTTTTTCAGGTGAGGTACCTGGTAGTTCATATTGAAAAGAAGTGTTGAGCAAATTTCTCTAAATAACAAAATATACAACTTTTGTTATGTGCATAATTGCCGAAACCCCAATAGGAAATAATTATTATTAATTTCAGGTCTCCCTTATAACCCCCACTCCTGTCCGTCCCTAGAAATGTTAGTATGGCTTATTATAATGAAGGCGTTAGTGCTAATTCACATACTGAGTGTTTTATTTAGTTCGGTAGAGTCTTTAGTGCCAAATAAAATTGTGGACTCCCGCTTTAGTTTATAGCGTATAACTCATTTATCCTTCCGTATACGGCAAAAGTGCATATAACAAAAGTTACTCTAAATAACAAAATAAACAACTTTTGTTATGTGCGTATTTGCTGAAAAAGCCATAGGAAACGAAATATCGCTATTTTTAATTTCAGGCTTTCCTTATAACCCCCACTCCTGCCCGTCCCTAGAAATGTTAGTATAGCTTATTATAATGAAGGCGTCAGTATTAATTCTCATAGCGAGTTTGGTTTAGTTCGGTTGAGTCTTTTGTGCCAAATAAAATTGTGGACTCCTGCTATAGTTTTTAGCGTATAACTCATTTATACTTCCGTATACTGCAAAAGTGCATATGACTAAAGTTACTCTAAATTACAAAATAAACAACTTTTGTTATGTGCATATTTGCTGAAAAAGCCATAGGAAACGAAATATCGCTATTTTTAATTTCAGGCCTCCCTTATAACCCCCACTCCTGTTCGTCTTAGAGAATATTAATATAGCCTAAAGTCTAAGTTGGGCTAGTAGTAATATACATACCAAGTTTCATAAAATTCGGTTCAGCCGTTTAAGCGTGAAAAGGTAACAAACAAACAAACAAATAAACAAACAAACAAACAAATAAACAAAGAAACAGACACGAAAGAAACCAAATGCAGATATGGTGTCTATGACATGTGAAACGAAAAGTTATCGTGAAATTTCGCGAAATAAATCAATGTACAGACAGAGGTTACAATTTTATATATATATATATATATATATATATATATATATATATATATATATATATATATATACACACACACAGAGTTTTGAACGGACCTCATTTTCGTTATCTACTAGGTAGGATCGATGGACATTTGAAGAAAAATTTCGAAAATTCCGTTGAGTACAACCTCAATAGCTGATTGCCCTTAAGGGAAATCTGATAATTACTATAAATATTGTTATATACATTTATTAGCTGTCTTTAACATTAACCGAGATAATTGCATTTTTCAGTTTTCAGCCTTTAACAAACTCCCACTCCTAGTCATGCCTCATATACTATACTCCGTTATATAATAAACCACTTTATTTGATTTATTTATTATACGAGAAACATGCAAATACGTTCCGTTGATCATCCCTCCCCCATCTTTAGTTCTTGAGTTACTAAAATTTGAGTGATTGAAATAATAGTATATTTCGTACCAAGGGCCGAAAGTGGGCGTTTGCCAGCCCGAGATATTTTTTGACAGAGACGTAGTCGAGGTCATGAAAAGTTCGAGGGCCGGCTAAAGCACTTTGGCCCCAGGCACGAACGCTATTTTTCACCATACTACAATAAATATTAATACGATATAACATTAATCAAAAACAAGATTTTCTTTTGGTTAAGTGTACCTCTTTGTGAGAAGGTTATCTTGTGGTTATGGGGACATGATGAATGTTTAATGTATGGATTGTTTTACGTTATGTTATTGTGTAAGTTAATAAAGAGAGATGAACATTTCTTTTGCTCTTCTATTTATAGATTCTGATATATTATTAGCCATAATTACTAAATAACTAAACAATAATACGAGCAAAACAAACTAATATAATGTATATAATGAAATGAATGAATTAAAATAATAAACAGCTGATTTTGCGGCCCTAGGGCGAAATATTCATTTTCGGCCCTAGGGCGGCGAAGTGTAGTTTTCGGACTGCAAATTAGGTGTGTAAAACTGGTGATTACATCGTAGTATGGTGAAAAAACTATTCTGATTCATTGTAAACTACAGCATTAGATATAGTAAGTAGTTTTCAATGAAATTAATATGTTCTTTCCGTTGAAGAATATTTTAATCAATCTGTTCAGCTGCAATTAATATTGACTGAAAGATTTCTCATTGCCGTTTGCATTTATTTACATAATATTCACGGCGGTGTTATGCTATCTATTACAAAACTTCAGTTGGGAAATCTGCTTAGTTTACGTAGCCACTGTGGGACTAACATTTCCCTTTTTGAAACAGAATCACTCACGCCAACACAACAAGGAGTACTTCTAAAGTCACTGATGGTAAAGCTGTGACCTCAAAATTACTCTGCTCACAACTTTTTATTCTGTGGATCTGAAACTTTTTTTAAGCTTTTGATTTCTTACTTGGGCAGATTCCCATCCCGAGACGATTAAAATTAGAAGGGCATATTAGGGACAAGTTCTCCTAAAGGAAGCCAAAATATCAAGAGTTCATAAATTATGATTTTGATTGTTGGCTTATTCAATGAACGGCAGTTTAAAAACATCGAGATCATAATGCCACCAATTGTGAACTCAGAAGTCCATTTATTCTATTATTCATGAAATGAATACTTTCCAGGAAGATCCTACGCTTTTCTGGGGAAACCCACGCAGGAAACCAAGTGAATAATTAAATATTTCCAGCAGTGCCAGAATATTCTTTCCCTCCCTCCGCAATGCCGCGCCTTCTTGCCTTAGACATATTTCTTCCTTAATAATGGACTCACGGATAAGGTAGCAATAATTTTAATAATAATAAGGTCAATAATTTTAAGTTTATTGACTAATTTCTGGTAATTCAGAGAACCATTTGAAAGTCTCAAAGGTTTATTCCGGCATAGTGAACTAATATCAACAGTTTTTTTATATAATTTTAGAAGGGTACCATAAAGGTTACAATAAGAGGTTAAAATGGATAATAAATTTATAAGAACTTATTAAAGTACAAGAAGTGAAGAACGGATGTAAAGGACTTTATGACAAAAAGATAAACGAGAATGGCACTAGAATAACATAAAAAATTTGGCACAAAGATTTCAAGTGATTTCAATTATGTTTTTCATTTTTTTACTAACTAGGGGAGTGCACGGCCTGCTCCCCACCGATTTTAACGAAAATATTTTAGTGTTTAGTACCTAACGTAAAACCAATACTTTTTGAAGTAACCTTTTAGTGATTTCATTTATTTTATGAGCCTATTCTTTCCTATTTGAAATGTACTAGTATAATAGTGTTACTCATCATTATACATTTATTCCCTTTTCATTGTCACCGATAGCCAATTAAATATTGGTACCTTGGACATCACATGAGCAAGATGTAGGGCATGCAACAAACAATACTCCTTTATATAATGAACCACTTTATTCGAAGCTTAAATACCAAATATTGTTTCAAACATGAATATCCTTAGTGATGTCCGCTGTTGGAGCTATCCTAATGAGATGTGGTTGTCTGTTACTTCGGTAGAAATAAAAATATTTCTGCTTTTCCGACGTTTCGGGGCAATTTATTACCTTTTTCACGGCCTGCGAAGTTACATATAGTAATAAAAAGGAAAAAATAACAATCGATCCCTATTTGTTATTATTATATATGTAACATTGCAGGCAACGCCAAGGGTAATGCACTGTACCGAAACGTTGGCAAGCTGATTAGGATTTATTTCAACCTAAGTGACCGAAAACCACATCACATAAGGATAATTGTTTTAAACAGTCATTTAATTGATGAGATACTTGAAAATCCGTTGTGTGCTGACGTCATCAATCAACACATTCCAGACTACAGAAGTTTCATTTTTTCTATATTACACTCGGCATTTAATGGTTTGATTCATCACTAATCGTTATATTAGGTAATAACTGCAATCGGCCTTGGGGGGGGGAGGGTTAAGGGGAAAATAATTAAAAAATTGAAATATCTCGATTACCATGAGTTTGACCAAAGACGTTTATATAACCCATGTTTTGTAATTTTGATTTCCTACAATTGTTGTTCAGTACATTTTTCCTTATCTGGAATATTAAGCGAGTTATATTTACTTTTATGTTTTTAGTTTTAGCAGACTCCCACGTGTAATCATATAGCTTGTCCTATAAATACTGAGACACTCCAAATTCTTTCAAAGGCTAGTGGATAAATGGGATGATCAGTGTATCATACGAGGACGTAGGAAAGCTGGTTAGTTTAAGCAGCCCTTGTGTAAAGGACTTTTTTTTCATGAATTCAGCAGTTTTTACCATAAACCTCTTAAGACTCGTTTAGCTTAGAGTAAATTGATAGAGGAGAAACAATTGGCTTGATGACATATTTGCTAGTTGTATGAGGGTGGGAAATGATAACAGAGACAAGGCCGAGAACAACCAAGGAAATATCGGTTTGTAATTAAAAACTCTAGATGGCTAAAGGACTCAACCATTCTCGGGAAGCAATTACAACCAGAATAAAAAATAAATAAATGGCGAAAACATGCAAATGTATTTGGTGGAACTAAATGTAAAACAGCTAGGAACCTAATTCCCAGAGCAATTGGGAATAGGTTAGTCTCCAGTAATTCCATTATTTAGAGGCTAAGCACTCTCCCGAGGGATGACCGCTTTCAGTGGGGCCAACTTCAGAAATGATATGAATAATAAAGGACCTAACGTTAGACCTTCAGCACTTCTCCAATTCCATTTACCACCCCCCCCCCCTCACATCACTATTTCTGCATTTCAAATATGGGTTCAATATATATATATATATAAACTTTTTCCTCCACCTTTTCATAAATTACTGTATTTTTTATTGAAACTAGAAGCGTTAACCGTAATTGGAGGGCTGACATAAAAAGTATTGAGAGCGCATTAACTTAACTACAATATTTGGTTTAACAGCCTATGCAGATGGAAGGGTTGCCCCTGTCGGTCTCTGGGAATTTTCAATGACTTCCCTGCCATCAAGCATCTTCACGTTTTATTTTATTTTATTTTTTTTTTAGCTTTTAGTTCGGGAACCATAATAATGAAAAATAGTCATAACCTTTTCCCTACGAAAATAGAACTGATCATTAAACTGTTACTAGGAAAAATAAAGACCTTACTGGACGTATTAGAAAACATGGAAATATACAACTGAGGATCAAATGGTTATGGTAGACCTTTCAAAACACTAAAACCAAAAAGTCCGTCACGCAGGAGATGCGTTAACTAAGCAGATTTCCCACGTGCCTCAAGTTTTTGCATTTATCTCAAAAATTAAAAGTTCAATGAGAACAATATTTGTTATTTAAGCATCAAATAAAGTGCTTCATAACATAATAGAACATTATTAATATGAGATGGGTAGAAGTGGGGATTTACTGAAGATCGAAAACTATAAAATGCAAATATCTCGTTAATAATAAAGATTGAGAAACAATGTACATAACAACATTTATAGAACGTTACATTTGCAATGAGAATGGATGTATACACTATTTCGATCCGAAGTAAAATAATGGAGATATTAAGATTTTTCGAAATTCTCCCCCTCTAAAGCCCCCGCCCCCCTGGTCCGATTTCAGCTGTGAACGAACTTGATGTGTCCTTATGTATAAAACGATTATATATCAAGTTACGGACCTCATTTTCGTTATCTCCTGGGTAGGATCGATGGACATTTGAAGAAAAATGTCGAAAATCGCTTCATGAGTTCGACCTCAATAGTTGATTTCCCCTGCTAATAGAGAAAGAAAGGTAGTCAAGGTGGGCTCTCGTACAATAGTAATCAGACTAAACAACGAACTAGATTCATTAATTACAATGTGTGTAAATGTTAACAGATCTAACAAATAATAAATAAAACCAGTATAAATGTACTGTTGTCATACGTCACTGGCTGGCTGATGGTCGAGCACAGCTGGCAAGAGCTTTCGATGCGATAGCACCATCTTTAATCCCGTCAAAATTTGTACTCTTTTACAAGTTGTACAACTTTTGACGGGCTTCAAGATGGCGCCATCGCATCGAAAGAGCTTGCCAGCTGTACTCGGTCATCAGCCAGGCACGACGATTCCACCAGCAGGTATGAAATGTATCTGTTTGGCGTTCCATCGTTTGGGAAATTTGCCCTGTCCACGCAAAACACAGAGGTGAGATTGTAGAGTTGAAATATAATGCAATCATTTATGGCTGTAACAATAAAATATCTCTAGGCAAATACAAATGGAAGGAATTGAAGAGATAAGAACGTGTGGAAATATTGGTTGATCCTATAGGACGAGGGAGACAGCGTGGCAGCCCTATCGATAACATTGTTACAGAACAAAGCTAGCGGGGCAATAATACCTTCTCCCTGCTCCTATTTTCTCTTCACATCTGCCTTATTCATCATTCACAACGGCTCGTTCAATCCTCCTTACTCCAGAGGATGGAAAACAGCCCACCTCTGACTCTCATCACGGCTCAGCGAACAAACTCAAAAGTCGGGTAACTTCAAAATTATTAAATTACTGCATCGGCGTTCGGCGGACGAGTCAAATCGCGTCAGGATATTGTAATCTGCTTGAGGGAATAATCACCCAGCAGGAACTACAGCCACTAAGAAATCCCAAGCATTTGCAATAAGATTGGCTCTATACACTTTTTTGATCCAACGTATTATAACGAAGATATTTTGAATTTCCGAAACTCCTTCCCTCTAAACCCCTTCTCATTGTCCGATTTCAGCCGTTAACAAACTTGATCTTTCTTTTTGCGCAAAACGCTTGTATATTGATATCGAGATGTACCCTGACCTGGGGAAGTGTAACAATGGGATCCGCCTACATTATTTACATTAGTATAACGTTGTTTTTAGGAGATCTCCCTTACGCGATTTCAGAAAATCCCCTCAAACGTTCATCGATATTACCTAGGAGATAAAGAAAATGAGGTCCCTTCAAAATTTAATATCTATCTTTCTATCTATCTATCTATCTATTTATATATATATATATATATATATATATATATATATATATATACTAGCTCAGATACCCGGCTTCGCACGGGAATTGATTTGAGGCTGAATGGTGATGGTATCTTTTTTGGTAAGGCATTACTTTGCACAATATTTTGTTTACCCGTCCCAGTGTTAAGGGTTAATACCTGTTGTTGGCATTTGTTAATAATAAAATTAATTTTTTATGTAAGTCTTCACTGTCCTCCAAATTGTCATATTTCCCGTCTCCTGTGCATTATGCATAGATTTCAGTTATTAAGGACAAAATATTAACATAGATTTGAATTAATTTTTCCAGGTGAGGAATGAATTGTTGAGCATATCAATATTTCTACGCACATTACTTGCTTCATACATTGTTCCTGGAGAAATGTATAAAACAAAAGTTAATCTAAATAACAAAGTAAACAACTTTTGTTATATGCATGTTTGTCGAAAAACAAATAGACACTGAAATATCGCGAATTTTTATTCCTTTATAACCTCCAATCCCGTTCTAACCTAAAAATTTTAATATAGCTTATAATCATGGAAGAATTAATGCTAATTGACATACCGAGTTTTTTTAAGTTCGGTCTAATCGTTAGCGCCCAATGATATAGTTGACTCCCGCTTTAGTTTATAGTGCATATCTCGTTTATACTTTGTTAAAAGACAAAAATGAATTTGACAAAAGTTACTCTAAATAACAAAATAAACAAATTTTGTTATGTTCATATTTGCCGAAAAACGAATAGAAAACGAAATACCGCTATTTTTAAATTCAGGCCTCCCTTACAACCCCCACTCCTGCCCGTCCCTAGAAATGTTAGTATGGCTTGTTATAATGAAAGCGTTATTGCTAATACACATACCTAGTTTTATTTATTTCGGTTGGGTCTTTTGTCCCAAATAAAATTGTTCACTTCAGCTATAGGTTTTAGCGTATATCTCGTTTATAACTCGGTATACGAAAAAGTGTACATAACAAATGTTACTCTAAATAACAAATTAAACAACTTTTGTTATGTGCATATTTGCCGAAAACCCAATAGGAAACGAAATATCGCTATTTTTAATTTCAGACCTCCCTTATAACCCCCACTCCTGTTCGTCTCAGAGAATATTAGTATAGCCTAAAGTCTAAGTTGGGCTAGTAGTAATGTACATACCAAATTTCATAAAATTCGGTTCAGCCGTTTATGCGTGAAAAGGTAACAAACAGACACCAAAGAAACAAAATGCAGTTATGGTGTCTATGACATGTGAAACGAAAAGTTATCGTGAAATTTCGCGAAAAAAATCAATGTACAGACAGAGGTTACAATTTTATATATATATATATATATATATATATATATATATATATATATATATATATATATATATATATAGATTTATATATTTGTCGATTTATATATTATATATTGTTGTTAACGCTCTGGCGGTCGTAATTTTTGTTTCATCGTTACCAAACTCCTTAACGGACGAAATCGGATCTGGGAGAAGGAGTAGATTTAGAGAGGGAGATTTTCGAAAATTCGAAATATCTCTGCTGTTGTGTGCTGGGCCGAAACACAAAAACAAAATTGTATATTCCCAATCTAATTGCAAATGTTATGTCCTATAAATGTCGTTATGTATATTTTTTTAACTATATTCACAATTAACCGAGATATTTGATTTTTTTAGTTCTCGGTAAACTCCCCCACTCCTTCTCATGTCATGTTAACAATAAAGTATTACATTACGAAGAATATTTCCTTGAAGCATAAATACAAAA